>CAJVPZ010001610.1:0-14065 GCA_910592135.1 Racocetra fulgida | reverse complement strand
TTTATATTTAATAATTATAAAGTTAATTAAGAATAAATAAATAATTTTTTGATTAAACTATTTTTTTTATAAAATTAAGTATTTTAGGTTTATAATTAATTTAAAATTTTTTTCTTATAATATAAAATTAAATTTTATAATCATATAATCCTTATTCTTAATTATTATCAAAAAAAATTTTATTTTAATATTTTAATTTTTAAAAAAATAGATCAAAAGCAAATTTATAATAAAAATCTGGAGCAAATTTGCCCCTGATTGGCCTACAGACGAAGGGATATTAGGTGATAATTTTATTATATGTATGCTTTTTATTTCTTTTTATATTAATTATTATATTTCTATTTATTTACTATTTAATCGCATGTTAAATTCAATACCTATCAATAAACCCTTCAAATATCTTGGTTGCTGGTTTATATTAAACAACAAGCAATTAGAACAAATTAAACAGATACAACAAGAAACATATCAATTAACTTATATTGCAAACACTAAAAAAATTACTGACAAACAAATAACTTATATTATTAATACTATTATTATTCCAACTCTAGAATATAGATAACATAATATAGTACTATCCTGTACTATATGTAATAATATCCTTGCAAAATATCTTACTGTCACCAAACATAAATCATACCTCTCACAATCTATTCCAAACAGTACAATGCTTAATCTTTATCTATATAATATCCATAACATCTGGAATATACAACTACAACACCACATCACCAATTTTCTTACACGTATAAATGACCCCAACTCATTAGGCACCACAACTCGTATCAAACTTTAACAACTTCAAAATAACCTATGGTCTAGTACCAATATGCTGCAACATCCTGATCCTATAATTGATGGACCTAATAGATATTCACTTAACTACAAAATTATACAACTTTTTATCCATCTTTGTATACATATCATAGCTAACTCTAATTTTTTATGGCCTCATACTATACAATATAATCTACAACCTTTAGAAACAATTCTCAATAAACACCCTAAATATAATACTTTTAAACAACAACTCAGAAAGCATAAGATTCTCTATTTGGAACAACTCTGCTCTTTAGAAAATATGAACTTACTAGAATAGACACATCTATCACCCAGACTCAAACATATACCTAAAGACAAACTACCTTTGTGGTTTAGTACTTTGGAAGATATAGTCTTTGCAGACAAATATAATTGTATACTACTTGACCAATATCAACTTACAGGAACCAATACTTTTGCTATTAGTTCATATACTATTCCTAAAAGATCTAAGCCTTGAATCATCACTATTAATAATGAGAAAATTATCCTTGGAAAAATTCACAAACAATACTCTGATGCTACAAAAGTTTTAATTACGCATTGGCAAGCTAATTTTGACCTTAACAATACTAGTTGTTACCTATTACCTCCTATTAGTTGCAAACCTTGTCCAGGATGTCACCTCAACTCTAATAGAATAAAATCAGCTTGTATTCTAGAAATATCTGTAACCACATCTGCTAAATTTTTTGGCAGAATAATACATGGTCAACTCAAATTCAATGCCAACTATATGGATCTAATCTTCTCTACTGCTATCAAATACCTACCACCAAATACTGTCTTACCAACACCATCTACTATTCCAATAGTAGACTCAATTGTAACATCAATTTTTCATCTAGGAGACCTGACAAACAAACTTGTAGAAATATCAACTAACAACTTAAATTCTAGTCTATTTAACTTCTATACTGATAGATCTGTTATCAACATTAATACTGATCATTGCACAATGGGTATAGGCTGGGTTCAAGTTGACAATAACAATTAAATTAGTTCTAAATTTAATGCTCAAATTAAGCTTTGGCTATCCTCATATAAAGCAGAACTCTTCTCTATTTTATCAGCTATTGCTACAACACTCTGTAATTCTACAATTAATATTTATACTGATTCACAATCTATCATTTCCAAATACTATAAACTCATATCTTCTACTTTTAATCCAAATAGACTTTTCAAATTTAATGCATGGCCACTATGGCACACATTTCTCAATATAATGAAATCTTACCAACTACAAGTGACTTTTTATAAAGTCTGGGCCTATACAGATAATACTTTTAATAATTTAGCAGACTCCTTAGCTAAACAACATATAATTAGCCCATAGCTTAACTTTAACTATACTAATATTTATAACTCATATCATATGTTATAGTGGGAAGAAGAGAAATTTTTTATAGAACAAGCCACAAGATCTTGTATTAAAACTATCTGCAAAGCTCACATTTTAGCAATGTGGTCATCTCAACAATGTAATCAAGAATGGTCTCAAGTTAACCACAGAATTGATTAGAGATCAACATGGCTATACTTCAACCACAACCATAAACCCACCTATAATATCACGAACTTTAAGCTTAACCAACTTAAATCATTTAAAATTAAAACACTACTTCAGAAACTACCTACCTACTCACTTTACTACAATCTTTATTCTACTACTTTTCAATGCACTAGCTGCTTCCACTGTGGAGCATCAGACTCACCTTTATACTGGCTTAACTGCTCCAACCCAACATTACTTTAGCATATAATCAATATTGTGATTAATCGCTATCTTAATTCTATTGAACTAGACTTAACACCTGATCAGAAAACAGAGCTAATCTACCTAATACAACAACACGAGGCATTTATTTTCATAGCAGTTCACCAATCTTCACATTACCTAAAACTTACTCTTAAAGGTCTAGTTTCACATTCTATAGTTCAAACAGTACAAAACTTTCATATACTATATAAACAAGCATCTTATATCATTATTGAGTTACTACTTAAAATTAATGAGCAAATATATGAGCAACTTTGGAAGCCTTACTATTCCAATTTCTCTAACTGGAGGAAGCAGCAACAGATAACATACCTCTACTCCAAACCTAGAGATACATCCTTAACCAATAACAGAACTAATTGCTCACGCACAAAATATACTTACTCTTGAATATGTGAAACAGCAGACCAATTACATTTTTATTTAGGTAATTGCCCTCCTATGGGCCAGGCTCATAAAAAAATTAGTATCTGGTATATATACTGGATTAAATATAGTATTTCATTAAACTTTATTCCATCTATAATTACCTAGGTGAGTCTTTGACCACTCTAGTAGGTTTAGGTCACAGATAAATATGTTTGAGCTTTTATTCTTGCATATAATTTTTATTTTTATTTGTATTTGTACAAATAGTAGTATTTTATATAGTCTCTATATAGTTACTATTTTTAAAATTACCAATAAAGATAAGAGCAAGGCCTCACCTTAATACCAAAAAAAAAAACTATTTAATCGCATATTATGCATACTCAACTTCAACTACCAAGCATAAACACTCTATCTTTTAATATCAGATATTACAAAACTAAACCTAAACTTTGGTTAATCTCCTACAACAATAATAATAATATAATTCTAGGAAAAGCTAGAAGATACAACTACTATAACAACTCAATATCAATTATACACTAGCAGATTGAATTCAACTACTCACACACTAACCTTTATCCACCACCTATATATATCTGTAAGCCATATACAGAATATCTACTATACTCCAACTAAATTCAAAATACATATATACTCAACATCTCAGCTAATCTATCAAACAAACTCCTATATAAAAAAATAAACAACAACACTTCTAATAAACTCAACCTTCATGCCAACATACTAGATCCTATATACTCTATTGCTTTATATTACCCAATTACAATACCAAGTCCATTAACAGTTACAATTTACAACAATGCAGTATTTGATATTTTCAAAAACAATCAATCCTCACAAATCTTACAACAAATTGCAATAAATAACTTAATATATACACAATTAACATTTTATATAGATGGATCAGTTAATGACATTACTACAG
This sequence comes from Racocetra fulgida, assembly GCA_910592135.1. Taxonomy (NCBI): domain Eukaryota; kingdom Fungi; phylum Glomeromycota; class Glomeromycetes; order Diversisporales; family Gigasporaceae; genus Racocetra; species Racocetra fulgida. Next base: position 10,136 of record CAJVPZ010001610.1, on the reverse strand, counting down.
AATAATGTACAATGAACATCAGCTAGGTTCAAACAGCTGATAACATAATACTATACAACTATTCTGCCACAATTTAACTCTGACTCTCCTTTTATAAGGCCAAATTACTTACAATCTTTTCAGCAATCTGTATATGCCCAAGAAATAGCAGTATTATTATTTATACTGACTCACAATATCTAAATTTGACAAACTTACTCAACATCTACCTGGACCTAACAAACAATATTTATATAATTACTGACCAATCTGATTTACATTACTAAATTTTACCAAATCCTACAATTTAACAATTAAGCTTCAAAAAATCACAGCACATAGTAACAATACATTCAATAACACAGCTGATAGCTTAGCTAAAAGTCGAAATCACACAACTGACCTTGAATTCTTATATAGTAACATCTACAACCCATCATACTATTTACAATACACAACCTATGTGTTTAAACAACCAGCCTGTAAATCTATTAAGAATATTTATAACAATCACATCATAGCAATGTGGTCTTTCCAACACCAAATGAAAAAGATTATTCCTCTAGCAACACAAATTGATTGGAATGCAACTTGGCTTTATCTAAACAACAACTACAAAAAATCATCCTTTTACACTAGCTTTAAACTTTGCCAAGAAAAAAACTTTCAAAATCAAACTTATGTTTAACATATTACCAACACTACCAAATTTACATACATTATATCCTCAGTACTTTCCAGATATCAACTGTATCTCTTGTAATTCACATGAAAATCATATGCATTGGCTTGAATGCCCAAACTCAACTAATCTTAACACAATTATCACCAATACAATACAGCAATTTCTGCAATCTACAAGACTTGATATAACAAACACTCAACATCAAGAGCTACATCATAGACTTACTTACCACCCTAGCCTATTAGTAGCGCTAAGTAGCACTAAAAAGCACTAAAGGATGTATTAATAGAAAGAATAAAAAGAGATTTAAATGTTTAAAATGTATAAATAGCCTCATTTATCGCTCTTGTAAAAAAACAGTTCTATACTCAACAACTCAAAGAGTAATCGTGACTTCATACACAGATAACTCGAATAAAATAGTAGACAAGTTATTGTATCTTCATATATGAATAACTTGAGTACCTTATTGAATAAATCATAAACTTGTTATACGACTACTTGTAACTTCATATACATTTAGCCGTTCGCCTCTTTTGTAACTGCAAGACATCATAATCCTCTTAAAGCATAACTGCAATAAACTTTATACTTTACTCAAGCATAAAACGGTATTCGTTATCAATCGTCTAGCACGTCCGTCACTAAAGTAAAACCGTTATACCAAACTTATAAGAGATAGTTTCAGGTGTAACAGTAGTTGAGCAAACACATATTTCTTAACATAAGTTATATTGAACCAATTGAATTACAAATGTTTAATAATTTTTATCGTAATCAGTGTTTAAAATTCAGTGTTCTCATGGTTCTTAAAGAGCATACAATTTTTTTTAAGCATTTATATTAAAATAAGGTTCTCTTATTTGAGAACATTTATTCTTTCAAAATGTTCTCAAAAAAAATTCAATATAATTTCCATAATGAACTAGTACACCGAAAAGGTTATTTGAATCGAGTTTAGGATCGAACTGAACCCAATTCAAGTAAAATTGTTTGTATTTTGATATCTATATATTGATATTATGTACTGTATAATCCTATTATTATATAATTATTTTATAAAATTAAATAATGCTACAATAAGTATAATTTGACTCGAGTAGGTATAAAGGGTCTTGGAGTTGGGTTTTTTATTCGGGTAATCAGAGTTAACCCAACCTTTAAAAGCACTATAATGAATATTAAAAATTTTTCGAGAACATTAATAATTTAAATTAAGCTCTTTGAGAACATTAAATTTGAATTTTAAACAATGATCGTAATATCAGCAATGCAAATAAAAACAATATTATTACTAATCTTTAGTTAGATAACATTGAAAGTCCGTACAGTATGCACTTAAGCATTGAATTTAAAAGTAATAATGTTTCTGCTAGCTTTTTTCAATAATTTTTCTTCATGACTCTTAAACCTACTATGATAAAGATTTAAAACGGCTAATCTGTTGTTCTCACGAAGAGCTTCCGCAAGAATATTTCCACCCACAAAACCAATCTCATTGAATTGAAGATCTAATACTTTCAAAGTATTATTTTTACGGAGAGCTTCTGCCAATGCCTCTACACCTTCTAAGCCAAATTCGGTAGATCCGAGTTCTAAAGTGGTTAGAGCGGTATTCTTATGAAGAGCTTTTGCCAATGCTTTTATACCTGTTAAACCAAGACTGTTTGACCAAAGATTTAAGGAAGACAGGGTGGTGTTTTCACAAAGAGCCTTCGTCAGTGCTTTTCCTACTTCAGAATTAAGTTTATTGCCACCAAGTTGCAAAGAGGTCAAAGAGTTGTTTTTGCAAAGAGCGTTCGCCAATGCATTTCCTCCTTTAGGACCCAGATTATTTGTACAAATACTTAAGGAGGTCAAAGTAGAGTTTTTACAAAGAACTTTGGCAAATATTTCACCTCCTCTAGGACCGAGTTTAGTATCATCAAGACCTAAAAAGGTCAAAGTGGAATTTTTGCAAAGAGCCTCCGTTAAAACCTTTCCTCCTTTAAAACCAAGATTATTAAAACCAAGATCCAAGGATTTCAAAGTAGAATTTTTACAAAGTGCTTCAGCCAATTCTTTTGCAGAACCTATACTAAGATAATTATTATAAAGATTTAAAGAAGTCAAAGGTACATTTCTACAAAGAGCCATCGATAATGCTTTTACACCAAAATAACCAATTTGATTATAACTAAGATCCAAAGAAGTTAGAGAACAATTTTCGCCAAGAACTTCGGCAAAAATCTTTCCATCATCAAGACCAAGATCATCATAAACCAATTTCAAATCAATCAAGGTGGTATTTTTGGAAAGACACTCAGTTAAAGCTTTTGACCATCCAAAATAAAATCTATTAAACGAAAGATCTAATGAAGTTAAAGCCTCATTCTCAAAAAGAGCTTTCAAATCATTATAACCCAAATAATTAAAAGTAATTTTCAAATTGGAAACGGTAGAAATTCTACAAATTGATCCTAGTAAATTATTGGGAAGAATTCCTTTAACGGACAAAGAGTCAAAACTCTTGCATGTTCTTAACAACATTCTAATCAAAACACATTTGATTAAATGAGTTGCATTCAAAGAATACATAAAGCCTTCATAATCTTCTTGTTCATAACTACTTAAGCTCAGATCACAGTAATCCATATCGAAATCACGAGGACTACAACGATATCCTTCGTCATCGAGCCAACTCTTGATTCCAGAGACCAAATTAGAGCCATCAACCGATCGGGTAAAAGAAGTGTAATGAAATAAAGGAGCCAGCTTAGTAGGAAGGTCTATATTAAGAGGAATTAAAGATGCTTGCTCTTCACCATTTAATGAAAAAAGATAGATTCTTATAATCCCTATAAGTCCTTCGTCTTTACAATTTTCTAATGGATTATACCACAATATTGGTATTGCATTTCCGCACCATTGACGGTTTACAAGAACACACGAAAATAAACTTCCATTATCGGCCGAAAGGAATTTAAAAACTTCAGAAAGACATTCGTTTGGTAATTCTATCATTTTTTTTTTGAAAAAAGTTGCTCTCAAATTTGCTTAATGAATTGATTTACGTAGTTGACCTGTCGCTATGTGTATCGAAATACGGTATATTTATTAGCATCAAGAGTATTGTAATCCCTTACACTATCCAATATAATCTAATGGTTTTATGATGAAAATTTACAAGCAAATTGTCTAAGAGACGTGTAAGAGGGAATATAGTAAATAGATATTTTGATTATATCACAAAAAGATTATACGTAAATTTCAGAATTTAGTTGTGTGAATCTGAGAACAAAAAAATTTCGAGTAATGTCAATTGTGGAAATAACAATGACGATACAGTTTTTGGGATGTAATGTATATACGTATAATATATACGATATTTTAAATATAGATTAACAAGAAAATGCCGGCTTATACTATCTCGTGATCCTGTGAACGATTTTTACGCACATACGTACTATACCGGTACAGGTATCGGTATATACCTGATACGTACGTACGTACGTACGTCGTAGGTAAGAGTTGCGCCAAGTGAAAATAAGTCTGAATGTAGATTATTCTAAAATTAATGCTATTCTACATTTAGACTTTCCAGTTTTCACTTGGCAACATACGTACGTATTTCAATAAAATAAAAGAATTGAACTGATATTCCTGTACAGTATTCGGATATTCGATTTTGATTACTGAATCACGAGGTTTCGATGTAAACGTCCGGTCTGATCTAGTTATTATATTTTAGGGATTATTAATAATTATCTAATTGTTTAATTATAGTCGATATTAAAATGTAAAGCTAAATCTAATATAATTAATAAAAATAATGTATATAGAAAAAGATTAACAATTGCATAAAAGTATTGTCAATTAAACTATTCATTTATTTTTATTTAATTTTCTCTCTCTTTCTCCCTTTTTTTTCCGCATTGATTATTTTAATACACTAATTATAACTCACACAAATTTGTTCTTATGAGAAATTAATTTCTTACATTGACTGTACGTACTGTAAGCTCTGTACGCAAAACAAATTGAACTATCTATCATATAAATACCACATCTCTAGCCTGATAGGAAACAAAAATAGATTCATTTTGTCCTCTAGTCCCAAAATCATGAACGTATACAAAGGGTTTAATAGATTACTAGCATATTTCACCACGTCTCATCATTCCAGGTTTCCAGTTTTAGATATTGAAGTCTTTTTATAGATAACAGTTTATTATATATGCAGATGAGAGTTTGCCGGTTCTACCACAAACTCCCGACATACAAAATCTCGAAATCCATAATCCCGACGTGACAATTAATATTTAAAGATTAGTAATCACATTAACAATCATTGTCAGACTTTAAATTTTTAATGTCACGTCGCGTGATGTCAGTATTATGGCCTGTCGAGATTTTGGAAGCCAGGATTTTGTGGTAGAACCGAGTTTGCCAAAGGTAACAAACAGTGCTCGAAGATTTTGATAGAACTGATCTTACGGTCTTTAATTGCAATTATTTATTGATTGATGGCACGGCCACAATTACGTATTCAATTAATTGCAATTTTACTGTGGCTTACAAAATGCAACGCCTTGATAAAATATGTATTAATAAACACATGTATGAGTAGGTATGGGCCACTACGCGAAATTTTTGAAAGCACAGTATGATTTTAAAATTCAGGCCAGCCGGCATAATTCTGGTTAGCCGGCTGTGCATGCTGTGCAGTCTGCGCAGTGGATTCGATCACTTCATACCATAATAAATGGTCGTGTACATAAAAAATATGAAAACCCAATCGGAACATTTTTAAGTAACTGAGAAATCTTTAGATCATTTATTGGGGTGCAATAATCAGTTTAATCACAAACTTAGAGCAAGACATATAGTAAAAATCGTTAGTGAAGATTTTTTTGAAATTGATTTTAAAATTCTCGATTTATAATAAATTATTAATAAAAAATGTCTTCGCGCAAACTTTAATAATTTCTGCTATATTTTTTTTTAATTTCGCAAGTTGATTTTTATTCTTTAAGAGTGCCTCTATTAAGTAATAATCATAATAATCGCATATTTTTTAAATATATTAATATTTTTATTATTATAATGTATGTATATAGAAATTATAAGAAATTTTATAATACTTTAACAAAAGTATCTAACAACTCTATTCATTGATATTTGAGTGACAATAGTACAGTAGTATATAATCAAAATATTAAGCGAAGATTTTTTTGTTATTTAATAAATACTTGACGTAATATAAAAACAATTAATATTTAAAATATGCAGTTATTACTTAATAGAGACACACTTAAAGAATAAATATCAACTAGCAGAATTAAAAAAGAATTAATATAACAGAAGTTATTAAAGTTTACGCGAAGGCATTTTTTATTAATGATTTAATATAATTTGAAATTTTCGCAAATCGATTAAAAAAAATCTTCAATAATGATTTTTACTATGTACAGCATCTTGCCATATGTTTGTGATTAAACTGATAGGTGACACCCCAATTATTTATCCATGTTAACTTAATGTATGTATAAAAGAATGAAGATTTCGGCATAAATCCTCGTGGTATTAGATACTGCGTAACTTGTATATGTAACCGAGCTACTGTTTTTCAGCTGAAGTGTGAAATTTTTAAATGAGTAAGATTTTTTAGAAGACATTATAGATAACACAGCAGGAAAAAGAAGAATTCAATCTTCATAATTACATTAATTACTGATAGTGTAAGCCAACGATGATCCATCGACTTAGTTGACCAAAATAATTTTAGTTGGTTATAACGCTGACCAATTTTTGTCAAAATTTGACCAAACATTTGAAACAATTGAAACAATTGTACATATAATTATTAATTTGCTAGCAATAATTATAACACAACTGTGTTGTAATTGTTTGGAAATTTGGGGACCTCAAAATATTGAATCTATTCTATCCCTTTAAGCATGGATATAGAATATTGAAATGCGATAATTTAATAGAAATTTTATCTAAAAACCTAAGGATAAGGGAGGGTCGGGTATTCTGGCGCACCTAAGAGTGCTAATAGTAAAAATTTTCAGGAAAGCTTAGTTATTCCTAAGATTTATTGAAATAAACGAAGTCACAATTTACTACCTGTCAGTAAAACAAAAAAAGCTTGTACTAAAAGAAATTTTTTTAGAACTTCTAAAATCTATCGAAAAACTGATGTTTTTTCTTAACCGGAGGTATTATGGCGCACTACTGGGGTATTCGATGTACTATGTAAATCAAAATATATGTATAGCCTTAAGGGAGGGGGGTATTATGATGCAGGTGGGTATTATGACGCACTCACGTTTTTTTGACAATATCTCGTGATACATTGAACAGAATTGAGTAATTTTGGTATCATTTGATTCCTCTTACCGAGACGAATCGAATGATATTAAATTTATTTTATTTGAAGTGCTAGTATTTGAGTAACAATCAAAAAAACATAAATTAACTAAGATTTTTGGTACCGACCCATAAAAATCTGATCCGACCTGACTAATAAAGTTAGAATGTACATACCGGTGTAATTATTATGTACATACATACCATACAAAATGAAGTAATGAATGTTTAATTTATTGTTAAAAGTCGGGTATCAAGAAGATGAAAAATTCTACTATACACACTAAGTTCCTTATTTCCATGCAAATAATGACAGTCATTATAAAATGTTTTAAAACTAGAACTAAATTCTTCTATTGTAAAAAACAATTCAGCAAATTTATATAATTCAAAACCTTTAATTGTAAATCGATATTTATTTTCTTGATCGAAAACATCGTCTGTGGCTTCACTAAATCTTTTGTACATTAATAGAATATATTCCATCTTTGCTAGATCTTTGAATTAATAGACAACTTCTTCAAAAAAAATAATAAAATCTTTAATTCGAGTATGTTTCAAATATGAGCACAATGATCATTAATTGAACTGATAATTACATCCATAACCATGTGTTTTAAATAATATTGTACAGTTCTTTTTAATTGTTCATAAAGAAACGGAAGCATATAGTGCATACGTTTTTTAAAGTCAGCTGTGTTATAAACTTTTTTATTAAATCATTTGCAAGGTTTAAAATCGGATCATTTAAATCTTTACCTTGCAAATCAAAATGATATGGCATATTTAATGTTTTAACTTTCTTTATATTGAAATGAGTATAAAACTTATTTTATTTATAATCAAGGAGTATCTTTGTTTGATTACAAATTTAGTTAAAATAATTTATTAACTATAGGCTCTTATTTTATGTTTGCAACTACTAAATTTAGTTAACATGAGCTTGACCAAGATCGTAATTGTAAACAATGACCACAATTGTATACAAATACGATTGTGATTGCATATAATCATAATCACGATTGCAATTATGACCACAATCATGATTGCATACAAAAATGACTGTACAAAAATAACTGGTCATGATTGCAGACAATTGTGACCACAATCATAATTGCATACAAACATAATCATGATTGTGGTTTTAAATAATGAACTATTGACCTATAAGCAAATTAAAAATATAAATTGATATAAGTTCGCATTTAAAAAAAAAACAAAAAAAATAAAATAAACCAAAATGACCAATTCTCCTAAAACTGTAACCAAAAATCAAATTAATTTAAAAAATAAAAAAATTATTACTACACATGAAAAAATGCTATAAAATCAGCTTTTAAAGTACTTAATAAACCCAAACCACCTAGTATATAAGCAGCTGCATCTAAATTCGGTCATGCAGAGGCAACTCTAAAACGTGCATTTAAAAAAAATAGTATACTTGACCGTTCCAGCCCTGCAACAATTATGAGTAGCCACAAAGAAGAACAATTGGTGGGTTATTGCATAAATATACAAAGATTAGAATTTGGCCTTACAAAGTCTATAGTAAACTACTGCGTAATAAGTATTGTAAATAGTGATGGCTGTAATCATCCTTTCAATGACCATGGGCCTAGTAAGGCTTGGTGGAAATGTTTTATGAAAGACCATCTGAATTATTTTTTTGAATGCCTCAAGCCTTGTCAGAGGCATGTATGCAAAAAGCCAATCCAAGAAAACTTACTTATTCAGATTATATCTGGAACATAGACGAAACTAGCTTCGTTATAGTTCCCAAGGTTCAAAAAGTTATTGCTGCCAAAGGCTCCTGCCAAATTCATAAGGTTGCATATGGTAACTCGCATGATCACATTTCTGTAGTACCGACGATTTCAGCTGCTGGTAATTATATCCTTTTATTAATTATATTCAAAGACGTTCATGTGATTCCTGATTTGTTAAATAGCGCTCTATTCGGTATAGTTATGGGTTATAGTGACTCAGGATATATGATTGAAGAACTCTTCCAAATATATATTAAACACTTTACAAGTTCTATTTCTCCTTGTCACCCTGTCCTTTTAATGCTGGATGGTCATAGCAGCCACATAAATTATATGAGCATTAATTTTTGTCATGAAAATGGCATTTTGTTATATACACTTCTACCCTATACCACCCACATTCTTCAGCCATCTGAACTACCTTTTGCAAAACTCAAAACTGAATATAGTAAAAACTGTGATTAACTTCATCATATAACTGGCGAGTTGGTGACTAAGCACACATTTGCTAAAATGCTTGGTCTCATGCTTATTAAAACTTACATCCCGGCAACGATAGCTAACACTTTTAAAGCTACAGAAATTTGTCCCTTTAATCCTAATGCTATTAGCCTCCATCATCTTGATCTATCTTTATCTATTAAAAAAATTGATATTTTATTATCATTCTCTTAACAAACCGATTATCCTTCTACACTGTCTTCTTCAACACCATCTTCTTCGACACAGTCTTCTTTGACACAGTCTTCTTCAACACCGTCTTCTTCAACACCATTTTCTTCAACACCATCTTCTTCAACACCATTTTCTTCAACACCATCTTCTTCTTCAATGTCTTCTTCAACACCATTTTTTTGACACCATCTTCTTCTTTAATGTCTTCTTTTCAATATCTTCTTCAATGTCTTCTTCTTTAATGTCTTCTTTATTATTTTCAAGCCATTCTATACATGCTAATATTACCAGAGAGAATGAATTATTAGAAGCAGAAATCTATATTTTAAGAAGAGAAAATATGCTACTAAAAGAAGAACTTGAAACGTTTAAAAATCCCAGTACCTGCGCATTAAAACTAGTCCTTAAATATTCTACTTCTTGAGTTCCAGCGCAGACAAATGAATCAGTGTCCAAACAGCCAACAAAAAGAAAAAACTTCCCCTTCACCCGTCTATTTACTAATGAAGAATTTCTACAAATATTAAAAGAAATAGACAAGTTAGCAAAGAACAAAGCAGAAAGTACAAAATGAAGAAAAGAGGAGGCAGCTCAAAAACAAGCTGACCAGGAAGCTGAAAAAGAGAAAATAAGAAGAAAATAAGTGAAAAAAGAGAAACGGTTAAGTATAAAAAGAA
>CAJVPZ010001609.1:0-14065 GCA_910592135.1 Racocetra fulgida | reverse complement strand
GTTTGTACCCTCATTAATGTAACAAAGTCAGGGGTGGTCCTGTGGCTGCCCTGACATTCGCAACCAAAGTTAATAAAACATGCCAAACCCCCAAGTGGTCACCTTAACATTAAAAAAAAATATATATATATATATATATCACATAATATCCGCATGTATATTGTTTATATAATATATGATTAAACTACTGCCCTTTAAAATCAAGTTTAATGTAAAATCAAAATTAACACACATTTTACAAAAAAAATTTAATTAAAAAAAAACTTTTATAACAAACAAAAAAAAATATTATTTAAAAAATTTTATAACAGACATTAAATTAAAAAATTTTAAAACAGACACTAAATTATTTTGGCTATATGTATTGTTTTTTTATGCTTTGGACTTACACTGGTTCCCGGTTCCTAGTATTAAATATTATTATTATTATATGATACTAAATTAAACTAAATTATTAACAGCAATTTCAAGTAACGAGCAAAATGATAATGAAGAATTTCAATCAGGTATTTGTTTATTGAACTTAGATTTGATATTAGTTAAATATAAATTAAAAAATGAATAATAGGATCTGAGCTTTATATAATTATTTAGAAATATTGTTATATTATTAATATTTAATTCCTTAACTTTTCATATTTTATATTATATTAAAATAAGCCAACTCAGTAACTGCAATTTTAAGTAATGAGTATAATGAAGAATTTCAATCGAGTATATCAAGTATTTGTCTGTTGAGCCTGGATTCGTTATCTAATTTTTAATATAATGTCTATATATTTATTATTAAATTTTAATTTGTTAATATTTATAAAAGAAATATCTAAAAGAAAACAATGAAAATATGAAGTTAGTCAAATTCCAGAAGAATTTGATGGGATGAATAATATTTTAGAAATTTGCAATTGGCTAGTAAAATATCCATCTATATTGCAATTAGCCAACCAAATATATATGGCCTCCTCATCATCAATTAAAAATATTAGTATTTTTAATGAATCATCAATGCCTTCATCTGCAATTTCAGCAAAAATAGTTAATAATAGAGTAAGATTTATAATATATATTTATTTTACTTTTTTAAAAAAATAATATACTATAATAAATAAATAAATAAAACTAATTTTTTTAGGATGCTGCACATATATGGGATGAAGAAATAAAATATCTCTTTCTTAGAGCAAGATTTCTCTCAGCAACAAGTATTGATGAATTTGTTAAGAAAATATTTAGATATCCACCTTATTCTAAAGAAGGAACAGAGATACGAACAAAAAAAAAATACATTAAGTGATTTTCGGCACAGACTCAATCAAGCTGTATTGGGTCATATTAAAAATTATAAAGCAATACAAAAAAGGTATATATATTAAATATATATATATATATTATAATTGATACTATATCTGATATTTGTATTATTTAATTTTAGACAAGGCATAACATCATTAACAAATGAAAATACAGTATTAAAAATTATATTAATGAAAAAATAACAATGGATGTTCTTAATAGGTATATTAGAGGAACTAATCAAAAAGAGCTTCAAAGGTGTGGTGCAATAAAAAACTTAGTGCAATTAATTCGTGAAATGTTTAAAATTCATTGGCAAGGCAAGAATATTGGCCAAGTAAAAAACTTAGACAATTTAACTAAAAACATGCATATACCATCAAGAAGTGGTCTTGATATTGCAAGCAAACTTAATTTTAATTAATAATTTATTGCAAATTTAAAGATTAGCTAAAATTGTAATGATTTTATTCTATATATATTAATATAAAAAATTTGGTTACATACAAATTTTTTTTTAATAACCAGGTTTAATTAATATCTATGTATTATGAATATACTACGCAAAACTAATATAAAATAAAAACTTAACGATTTGGTTTAGATTTTATTACAATTTTTTATGTATAATAAAGATTCATTTATTATATAATAAAATCTTAACAGGTGTGGCGACTTAGTGAAGTTGGCAAGTTGTTGCCCTCCAAGCAGCAGGACTAGAGTTTGAATCCCACTGGTGACGAAAATTCGAATTTAAGAAAATGCATTCGGAAGACTGTATCCTATTGGGTTATAGAACCTGTAATGGTGGTCATATCAGCTTATATTGAGAAGTAGTGGAACATGTAGTGTGATGTATGAGTTATATGAAACCCAAGTGAAGCTACTGGATAAATCTAGCGAATTTACAGAGTACGGGAGTTTGCTTGGCAAGACCCGAGTAGAAAGGTAGCACAGATCTTTGATAGTACTATGTAAAGGATTATCTGAAAACCAGAAAACTGAATAGGACCGAAGTGTTTGGCAAGGCACTCTCCACCAACCTGGCTGCTGGAAGAGTAACCAGAGGAAAAGGACCCAATCGTGGAGACCAAGAGCAGATCACAGCCCTTCCGGGCTAACTGGATTGGAAGTTTAGAATAATGGGGGATAGTCTGTATAGTGGGTGCTGGGGTTTGAGTGAACTCTATAAGGGCGGTAGTAGGTAATGATAGTGGCCTCGGCTCACAAGTACTTGTCCTTGGACTCGGCATAAGTTACCGAAAGCCTAGATTAACTGAATTATGAGTACGGATAGCTCTAGCGACAAAGCCTCAAGGATAAATTAGTCCTAAGGGTATAGATGAGCATCTGGAACTTCGTAAGATGTAATAGTAATACAGGGAGAGTTGCATTACAGAGAGTTTAATTAGATAGCTCAAGTAATAGTGGGTTATAGATATGACATTTAGTGTAGAACCTAGCAATAGGTAGATACTTAATTAGGCGCTCAAAAGGCACAGGTATGGCTAGTATATACTCTCTAATATATGGGGTTGGGATGAGCCCCTCACTCGGTAAATACCTGAATAAAAACCTTAGTCCCAAAGAGGCTAGTTAAAGTTTAAAAAAAAAAATAAAATAAAACCTTAACGATTTAGTTAAGATTTTATTACAATTTCTTATACTACGTATCACAATTTCTTTATGTATAAAGATTTATTTATTATATAATAAACCTTAACAATTTAGTTAAGATTTTATTACAATTTCTTACACTATATATCACAATTTCTTTATAAAGATTTATTTATTACATATAATAAAACATTAATGATTTAATTAAGATTTTATTACAATTTCTTATACTATATATCACAGTTTCTTTATATATAAAGATTTATTTATTATATACTAAATCTTAACGATTTAATTAAGATTTTATTACAATTTCTTATACTACGTACCACAATTTATTTATAAAGATTTATTTATTATAATAAAACATTAACGATTTAGTTAAGATTTTATTATAATTTCTTACACTACATATCACAGTTTCTTTATATATAAAGATTTATTTATTATATACTAAATCTTAATGATTTAATTAAGATTTTATTACAATTTTTTACACTATGTATCATAATTTATTTATAAAGATTTATTTATTATAATAAAACATTAATGATTTAGTTAAGATTTTATTACAATTTCTTATACTACATATCACAGTTTCTTTACATATAAAGATTTATTTATTATATACTAAACCTTAACGATTTAATTAAGATTTTATTACAATTTCTTACACTACGTATCATAATTTATTTATAAAGATTTATTTATTATAATAAAACATTAATGATTTAGTTGAGATTTTATTACAATTTCTTACACTATATATCACAGTTTCTTTATATATAAAGATTTATTTATTATATATTAAACCTTAATGATTTAATTAAGATTTTATTACAATTTCTTACACTACATATCACAATTTATTTATAAAGATTTATTTATTATAATAAAACATTAACGATTTAGTTAAGATTTTATTACAATTTCTTACACAATGTATAAAAATAAAAATTTGACATGTGAATAGTACTATTCAAATGCTATTTGACATGCCATAGCAAAGTAGAAGACCTTCAAGCTATACTCATAGAGATTTTGCCAATGTCTGGCTCCTGCCCAATAAGTAGATTGATTTAAAAAATCATATATCCTGTAAAAATTTAATTCAGAAATTCAATCATTAAAAAAATCATTAAAAAATAATAAATAAAACAGGCGACTGACAATTAACAATTAACAAAAATAATGAATTTATACGCCTGAACAAAAGCCACAAAAACTGGTACTAGAAGAAAAAGGTCGACCGAAACAGTTAACTTTTAAGTTATTAAAATAATAAATCAATAAAAAGGCAAGTGTCAAAATAATGAAAAAAATATAAATCGTGACGAACATAATATTTATTTACTAAAAATATATAGTTAGCTAATCTTAGAAAATCAAAAATATCTTGGCATTACCACTTGCATAGCAGCTTTCTAATTATAATCACAAAGTTTTTTAAAGAAATTTCGCAATGCTGTTCCTGTACTTAAATTCAGCTTCTGCCCAATTATAAAGAGGATTTTTCTATGACTATATTTTGACAAATTACAAATTGGTAAATGGTGCAATGGGAACAACTGTCGATATTATATATAAACTTGGAAAGACACATCATCTACATTAATGCTATTCAGAATAGATAATTATAGAATAGATAATTATATCAGATCCAACACTAAACAGTGGTGCTAATTCGCCTAATTAGATATATATAGAATTACAAATCACAAGGTTTAATATTATCACAAACCATATTTGACATTTGCAATAAGGAATTTTCTATAGGTTTACATTTGTAGCTATATCAAGATCCGTGCTTTTTCTTATCTTCTTTTAATAGTACTTTTTATAAAAGATTGCAAAATTGAGTCGAATACATGATTAAACAAAGATTAACGAAGAGCAGAGATTACTTTTTATAAATTATTAAATTGGAGTTATGTCTTCTTATATTAATATAAACTTATAAAATATACAATTGAAAAAAAAAATTAACATAGATTCTAATATCCAATAATAGGCTACTATAAAATTTTTATTTTGAAGTTTAAGCACTTAACAAGGAAGGCTCCAGCCCTATGAAACGTCGCCGTTTTATTACTAATTATTAAACGATCTGTTAAACTGGTATTACTATCGTCACATGATTTTTTCAAATATATATTTCAAAAATATAAAAAAGCCACCTCTACACTTTTCAAATAAAGCTTTAGACTTCAATGTCTTGAATATAGGAGTTTTAAAATTGATTTCTTATTTGTTGTTATAAGTTTAATTGTTATATCGTTGTATTTATTATTATTTTCCTTATTTTAACTATGAAGGCTCTTCATAATTATATTATACACTTTTTGTTATTATTCTAGAACTCTCTTACTTTATAAGTATTAATCCTAATTATAATTATAATAATCTGATTTGATTTTATTAAATACCTTCAGTTTCGCAAATATTGATTGATGTTCGTGAAATTAGTTACATTATTTATATTATAAAATATTGTGTTAATTATATCAAATAAACAAGGTTAATACTCTTCTAAAAATGTCAAAGAGCCAGTTAAATAAGCATAAACATTCTTGAAAATGTCTAGAAGAAAAACCTGCTTTAGTAAAGATGTTTAAAATCTAAAACAACAAACAAAATTTATACTTATCTAAAATAAATAAAAATAAATTTTTTTTCATAATAAAAGAGTAAGGTAGATACATTCAATGCTATTTCTTATCTTGTAGCTCAGTGGCAAAAGCTACAGAAAGCTCATTGAGTCTTCCTCTTTTTACTACAAGACAATGATAGCAGACGATCACACCCTCAAGAAAAAAAATAAAGGAAAAATAAATGAAATATATGACATGCTTTCAAGGGAGGGAGTACACGGAACCTAGGCCATTTAATGCGAATCACTGTGTCATATTATTTCTAAAACATAGTATATATAGTTAGAGGCCCTATTGCTTCGATAGTATTTAGAAACAAAAATTTTTGCTTGACTAATGTAAAATGAGTAGATTTGAAAATTTTGCGATAAAAATTAAATTTATATAAGTGCATGAGAATAAAAACCTAGAACTGATTATTACTGGTTTTCATTCTCATGCACTTATATATACTTATTTAAGCCTTGTACATATACATATGCAGTGCTCAAGACGATATGTTTATTTTCTTTGTGCAATATAAATATAGATATACAAATTTAGAATAAGGGCTGTATAAGTAGCTTTAAATAAATACTATAAACAATAACCATGTATGTACGTACGTATATATGATTCTTAAATTCAAGTTGAGGCAATTCGGTTAAACCAGAATCAGCCTTTAATCCCAATCAGAAATAGGTCAGATAAGTAGATCTGAATTAGTTGCCTAATTTATAACTGCAATGGAATACAAACTCTAGCACGAGCCGAATGCGAACTTAGTCAACAAAATTATACAAATACTGCTGGGACCGACAGAATCATCGGTTTTCTAATATTCATTCTGCCAGATATGATCTAATCTCACTTGTAACAGATGCCATTATTATTTTCTTAAACTGTGATCTATTATTTATACTAACAATATTTTTCATTGTCTGGGTCAAATATAAGAATACACACATTATATATAAACCCATAGCCATTCTCGCCAGAAGCAAATTTGAACCCAAACCCTTCCACCCATGTGAATCTACAGTAGAATCTGCTATTTCATAGTAGCTTAAACCTCTTATCAAAGCTGGCCTGCTTTATGCAGTGTAGGAAACCACTAGCTGATGCCATGCATCACACTAACGTATACTGCTCACTCTCAATAAAGAGCATTCAATAACTATATTATCGTACAGGTCTGACATAACAAACCTTATGTAACCGAGCACAATTAATTAAAAGTATAATAAAGTATATTAATCGTTTAATGTACAAATAAAGTTTTAATTGATAGATAACATAATTACAGATTTATTATAAATATGATTTGTCTTCGCACAGTAATTTTAAAGTAACTCTTCTTGACATGTTGAATTGAAATTTTAATAATCAATGATTTTGAAGCGCTATAATTAATAAACCTTTCTTATGTCACAAATACAGAAAAAACATATTCAAATGGCTTCGCCATATCAATCGGTTTAAAAAAGAAAAAAAAAGATTATAAAAACGTTAAATGAATTTGATACTAAAGCTTTAGCACTAACGTTAATACTATGTTGAACCATGATCAAGGATCTTTTAATTATACTACTAAAACATCCACCAAGTAATTTCAATTATTTATTTTCATTATTTTAATCTGTCTATTAACTATATTTAATATTTTTTTTTAACCTAGATAAGGTTTCCATTACCAAAAATCATATGATTCTGAAATTGAACTTTTTATAAAGAAAGCTGGATTTTATTCTCAAAACCAACAAATACCTTAAAATTAATAAACATCTATGCATCAGAATCAACAAATGCCTACATCTCAGAACTAACAAGTGAGAAAGAACAAATGATACTAGTAAAAAATAATTGTCATAATCAAATAATTTAGCACTGTAAATAAAAGATGAAGTATCGGTGTTTATTGCAAATAAAAAAGACAATAAAGTATAATAGAAAATTATGAATAATATTATTATTCAATTTCCTGATGCCAGCAAACCAATCGAAAATTTCTTACAATAATCAGTTCAAAATGTATTGCTTTATTTTTCAAATAAAATATATAATGCCTAGCCAATTACTAATTATAATTTAAAATTACATTAATTACAATTTAAAAAGTATATTAATTGTAATTTAAAAAGTACCCTAATTATAATTTAAAAAGTACGTTAATTACTGTTTAAAAGTATTCGCACGGGTCTATATAAAAATCATGTGAATTTAAAAATCACATGATTTTCATATAGACCTGTGCAATAAGTAAACGAAAAAAGCACAGATTGTTACATAAGACCCATATGATAAGGTTTAATATCTGGCGCTGCTAGTTAGATACATCCAAATAATAATAATAGAGGCCAGCCTGCTTTATGCAGTGTGGAAAACCACCGGCTGATGCTACATATCACGATTCAACCAGGCAGCGATACCCCAGCACAATTACATTTGCTATTTCTAGGAGCATCGCATGTCTCGGTTTATACATCAATTGCACTGATTTATACTGCACATTCTCAATAAAGATCAATCAATAAAATTTAGTATCTGGCATGACTAGCCAGATGTATTTCAAATTATATTATATCTCATGTGTGCAATGCTTTTCGGTTTATTTAATTCACTATGAATCTCATCAGTATTTTTATTTTCATCACTAAAGTAATATGAATAAAATGATTTGAACATAATGATAAGTATTTATATTCTTGAGAACTTGTTTTGCTGTTCTTAATTCAATTCATTAATAAATATTCTTTATACCCACTGGCTAAATTAATGCAAATGAACGATTTGGTGCAATGGTAAGTAAGTATTTATGTTCTTGTTTTGTGAATTCGTTTTGCTGTTCTTAATTCAATCTATTAATAGACGCACACTTTTATACCCACCAGCTAAATTAATGCAAATGAACGATTTAAGTGTAATAAGTAAGTATTTATGTTCTTGTTTAGTGAATTCGTTTTGCTGTTCTTAATTCAATCCATTAATAAATGTTCTTTAAACCCACTGGCTAAATTAATGCGAATAACCGATTTGGGCATAATGTTAAGTACTTGTGGTCTGGTCTTGTTTGATGAACTTGTTTTGCTGTTCTTAATTTAATCTATTAATAAATGTTCTTTATACCTAATGTTCAAAATTTTCGTTCAATGTTCGAATAATTATCCACTCTCTATTTGGCATTAGTGTTACATTAATGCTATATATCTTATCACATAATATTAAATTACAGGGGTTAACAGTGAATAGATTAGCTAACAGTGGGTTAGTAGCTCAAAGACACAAGTCTGTTAAATTTAGTCTGTTTGAAAAGGGTTATTATACTTATTCGCTAATCAATTACGATCATACCTTTATTCTTGCTGAATTGGCTCAACAAAAAAAATAAACAGTTGCTTACCCCGATCAGGCTTCCTCAACATCTATCAGCCGCAACAAAGAATATTTGAAAGATTGATCTGACAGATGTAGTATATATAGAAAATAGGGCTAATAGTTTAAGTATGTTGTAAAAATATTATTAATAAAGAATGATGCAAAAACTTTTAAATTGACTATTTAAGATTTTGACTATTCCAGTTTAGCATTTTAAATTGTCAAAAGTTTGATCATTTAGGTATTTTGACTTGTCTTATTGGGATTTTGACCTGTTAGAGTTCTGACTTGTTGGGATTCTGACTTGTTGAGATTTGAATTTAGTTAAAGATCCTGTAATTTAAGTATGTATATGCAGTCTATCTTTTGGGTTGTTTTAGAAAAGATGACAAATCGATTTTTTTTATATGTAATTGATTTGCAACATTAATAAAATTAAAATCGATTGCTTTTTAATCTATTGTGCATCGATTAGCAACTAATATCAATTATCATCAATTGTTCTAATTGATGGCAATCATCCCTGCCACGAATAATCGATGTCCACCCTATTTAAAAATTTTTTGATACTATGTAAAGTATATAATTAATTATTACTTGATAATTTGCTTATATTAATTTACACTATTTATATATATATATATTTTTCTTTTACCTTTCGACATGTAAATTAACATTTTTGTTTTTACTAATTAGTTCTTCTATATTTGTTTTTAAAGATCGAGAAAACCTTTGTTTAAATCTGGCTTGTCTCAATAAATCATACTATTTAAGGGAACCAAGATAATTTGAAGTTTCTATAGTTCGAAATCATTTGTTGAATACCAATTTCCTACTATCCAAATTGGCAAACAACTTGATATAAGTCACAATTAGGCTGTTTTTGGATGATTTTGCAAGGTAAAGATCAATAGTCCATTTTGTCTGTCAATGCTTGGAATATGAATTTTTACTAATTCACCGGGCTTAAAGGTTTGGTTACATTTTTTCTATATTTTTTATTGCATCCTATTTCGAATAAGGCTACGATTTCATTGAATATTTAAGATGGCTGAATTGCAGTCAGTTTTATGATTTTCAAATATTGGACGAGTTACGCTTAATATATTACTCTTAATGGTACTGTTGCTATAAAATGTAATATGTAAATACTCATTATATCTATTCTTTTCCATTAAACAACATTTATTTTTTTTTTAGTCAATGTAAGTTCCTATAATTCGGTCAAAAGTTACGTGATCGAGGAAATTATATCGTGTGGTTCTATGATCATTATTGAAAAATTGGAAAAAAGTAAAAGTATTATAAGAATATTTTTTTTCTTATTTATACTGTATTAATTTGTTAATACAGCATCAATTCTTTAATCACTGTAATGAGTCTAATAATTAAAGATGCTATCAGTTTGTATATATTAATTATTATAAAAACTATTAATAGATTAATAATTGCATTAAGAGCTGACGTAAGCTATTTTTCAATCGTTAAAGATTGAAAAATCACATGTGTCAACTGATAACTGGCAAATTTTGTGATCAATGTAGAACATATATACTTGTATAGACATTGATATTTTTTACTGCATCCTTTATATTTATCTCGCATATAAGTTATATACATTACCTGTTATCTCTTTCGTTCACTATCACTAAACTAAACCTGGCACTCACTTACTAAAGCTCTCCCGATCCGATAGTAACACTGGGGTAAAATCGCCACCCAAAAAAGTTTCGAACACCATATAGCAAATATATTAAGTATCAAATATTCATATAACTTGAACAAAAAATATAAACAAATTTATTGATTTTAATTATTTTTTGCAAAATTACAAAAAAAAAAGTAAAAAAAACATAAAAACATGAAAAAAAAAACTATTTAAATAATATCGACACCCTTTGAACTTTTATAAGCGTATCGACTTAAGTCGATAGACATTCCAATGTTCCAATCACTAATTGTTAAAACGTTTAAATTAACTGTATAAAGATCATTATTTAAATTAAAAACTATGGATTGGGCATTTTTTTGTTCATAGTAAGTTAACGCCCATATACTACTGCACATTACATCTAAAAGTGATTTTTCAAAATCATTTGAGCTATTTGACTCATCATAAATTACAGCAATGTCAATATTACCAAGGAATTGGTGCCACACTTTTTCAACATCGTCTATGTTTATTTTTGCAAAATGGGCAGCAATATCATCACTAAAACAATAATATAATATTAGTACATATTAAAAAATTAAATAAAACAATATTAAAAATAATTAATAATTATTTTACCTTTTTGCTCTACTTTGTAACTCAACATACAATTTGATAATTTTATTCTACTGAACATGACGCCACTCAATAAAGGTGGAATGAAATTTTGATACCGTATTATTAAAATTGTGTTCCCTATTTCTGAAACCAAAATTTTTAGAAATTTTTTAATTATTTGATTAGATTTGCTATCATCAAGGTTTCTAACAATGCATACATCTCATTCCTAAAAAGGTCACCGACGAATTTCAGAAACTCCTTAATAAAATAAAATATTATTACTATGTTTAGTAATAACTCATTATTAAATAGTTGTTATGTATCCTAACTAGTGATACGGGTCGACCTCAGCCTAACGGAGGCTGGTCAACCCTCAGTCTACACTCAGAGATATGGAAAAATTCATATATATATATAAAAAGGATTTTTTTATTATATCAAAATGAATTTTTTACAAATCAAACTGGAATTGATCTGTGTCCCTGCCTGCACCTTTGTGGGCCGAGTCGATTGATAAGAAAAATTTCTCTTTTAAGCATATTTTCAGGCTAGAAATTGAATAAAATCGGTTAGTCATTTATAATAATATAAAAGAGGTTAGCTGATTTAAGTGATAAAATTGGCAAATAGCAAATTTAATATAAGGATCAGAAATGTTCAGCAGCAAAGACAATCAATTAACATAAAATATTAACATGCCGAAATTTTTTCAAGGACAAAAAGAATAAAAATTAAATCGTTTAATATAACAAGAATTCGACAAGAAACTACCTGATGACCTTTTGCATATTTAATATAGATATGTTGACTGATTTTGATCAGAAAAAAATTATACTAGCAAAAAGATTAGCCCGGTCGACCGGCCTAAGCTTTTTTAGAATTGACTCTGGTCCACGATTTTTTCATTAACCTGTATCACTAATCCTAACGTATAAAAACAAATTATAATGATATGACTATTACCTTATGGGTTGTATAGTAATCATTGACTTGCACAGATGTTAGAGTTTTTCCATACTTTGTAAAAGATGAAGGAATGTTGTAAGCTCGTCTTGGTATGAATGAGAAGTACCTATTATTAAAATAGACCAGAGGAGGTTTAAACTATCCTTGAGCAGCTCTACTTTATAAGCATCTCGAGGTTCAACAGAAGGTGGTGGCGAATATGTCCAATCATCAAGATTTTTGAAGTAAAAATCTTCTGGCAAGATTGGACTTGGCGATCATGATAGAATTGGAGTTGCTGATCAAGATCATCTCGACGTATTTGGAAAGAGAATGTTCATCATAGCATCTATACCATCATTAAGAAGATCATTGGTGAGTAGCCCAAATCTATTTCGCAGAGCTGTAAGTGTTGTGAAATGATCATTATTAATGTGATGCTCCAAGTAATTCAATACTGTATTAAGATCTATAGAAATTAAAAAAAAGAATTATAAAATAAGTTTATTTATTAGAATAATATTAATTAATAAAAAAGCAAAAATCAAGCTTTTAGTAACTACATGTTGATGATCTCGTAACTATATCATTATAAGATCGTTGACATGTAGTTACTAAAAGCTTGAATTGTTTATTTTTAATTTTTTTTAAAAAAAATGATACCAGAAATAATAGGTGAACTTTGAATTTCATATGATACTGGTTGTGAAACTGGTTGAGATTGTGGTTGAGATTGTGGTTAAGGTCAGATGGGTTGAGACTGGGACCGGGACCAGAGTTGTCAAACAGAGAATTGGAAAGGTTGAACAGATTAAGAAGTTAATTGAACGGGTTGGACAGGGTAGGATTGCTATTGAATGGGCTGGGATGAAGATTGAAATTGTTGAATGAGCAGTTGAATGGGCTGGGATAAAGATTGAAATTGCTGAATAGGTGGTAGTTGAATAGGCTGGGGTGAAGATTGAGGTTGTTGAACGGGGTAGGTTGTTGATTGAGGTTGTTGAATAGGCTGGGGTGAAGATTGAAATTGTTGAACAGGGTAGGTTAATTGAGGTTGTTGAACAGGACGGGTAATGGTTGGGAAAAATGGTTCATCTCGAAAAGGAGTTTTTCATTTTTTAGGATTCATTTTTGTTTGGAAAATATATTTTTGAAAAATTATAAGTAAAAGATAAAAAGTTCTTTTATACAATAAATTCTAAAAATTTTGTCATCATGAAACATGACAAAAAAAATTCATGCAAAATTATTCGATATGCAAAAATTTTCATTATGCAAAAATTACTTATTGTGGTTTTTGAAAAAATTTTGTTTGTGAATACTGTGAATATTGCGAATAATGCAAATACTTGAATACGTGATTACCTTGGCACATTGATTAAAGATCAATGCCTGATTTTACGTACATACAATATAATTGTTGACTAAATAATTACATCGTATATATATAAAATCAAGCATCGATCTTTAATTAACGTGTCAAGATAATCGAGTATTCAAATATTCACATTATTTGCATTTCGAAAAGCGCGATAATCGATTATATTGCTTCTGATTGATTTTATTATCAGCAAAGAAATTTTTTTTAAAAAAGCGATGCAATATAATTTCGAATTTATTATATATATTTGATACTTTAATTTTATCGATTATATTTTTAACTTATAAATTTGCCATCAGCCAAATACAATCTTTTATTTGGTATCAGTTTTACGTTTTAGTAATATTGTTCTCAATCACGATTTTTGCAGATTATTAATCAAATTACATCACTCTTTAATTTTCACTGATCGAAGATTAAATTAGGCCGTTTTCAAGTGCTTCCCTCAATGTAATAGACCAGTGATCGAGGTGATGCTTAAACGCTACGATCAATTCAAATAAAGACTGCAATCGATACTTGAGCTATCTCTTTCAATTGATTTCCATTATT
>CAJVPZ010001608.1:0-14066 GCA_910592135.1 Racocetra fulgida | reverse complement strand
GAGCTGAGCAAGTTTACTTAAGATGTTAAGAGCAGTTATCTTAATAAAATATTGAGTTATTAAGGATTTTATACTGGTGAATTTTTAGTTAAATTTTGTATAAGTGATTGACAGAAAAAGTTTTTTCATTCATGATTTGTCTATTAAATAAATTATTTTATTTTATTTTATTTAACTATTTATATATTTAATTTATTTATATATTTAATTTATTTTGATATTACATATAATAGGCTGTTTTTCTAAACCAGATCTTGTATATTGTTTAACTAATTCAAGAGGCTAAGTTAAAAGTATAAAAAATTAAAATTTTAGAGATTGTTACTTTAGTAAAAATATTAAAGCTATATAGTATATTTGCCATATAAGTAAAAATATATAGCAATTATATAAATACTATATGCTATATATACTATATAAGATTTGAGATTTGGGATTGAGATTTGTTTAGTTTTGATATATGAGATTTTTAGATATAATTGGACAATCCTATTTTTTCAGGTTTGTCTATAGAAAAATCTCAAATTCTAAACATTTGTCTGACATGTATATATATGATATATCAATCAGGTCAGCACTTGTAACCTTGATCTCACCAACTCGTATTGAGAGGTTGTGGAATATAGTATAATATATAAACTATACTAAGCCCTAGTGAAGCAGCCAAATAAATCTAAGAGATCAGGAATACGAAAGCTTGCTTAAGAAGTCCTGAGTAGAGAGGTAGCACAGATCTTTGACAGTGTTATATAAAGAATTATCATTTGAGAACCAGACACTGAAGGCAAACTGAATGAGAACTGAGTATTTGGCAAGCACTACACCAATCAGGCTATTAGATAACTGAAGGAAAAAAGATTTATTCTGAATACTAGAAGATATTAACTGATCCCTCTCAGACCATCTGAATTAGAAGTTTGAAGCACTAACAGTTAGCATCGAAGTACTATTAATAGTCTATAAAGTGGAACTGGGGTTTGGGTGAACTTGACAAAGGCAAGAAGTAGGTAATGGTAGCAAAAGTAAAAAGCCACAAGTACTTAGCTGTAATCTTAGTATAAATTACTAAAAATCTAGGTGATATATATGTGGGACATGGACCATTCTAGTAGATTTATCACGATGATAAAGGACCCCTATATGGTAGTGTGTGTCTGCTTTAAAGTTCAAAGGGGCTTTCACAAAAATTTCTCTTCAGAGAAAATATCTGATAGTGCTAAGTTAATTAGGATAGTAATACTTTCATTAATGTAACAAAATCGGGGGTGTTTATATAGTAATTACTCTGCTATTTAAATTGTAAAGGATGTAATAAAAATCAGGTGATTTTTTAGAGGAGGCGAGGTAAAAATTTTAAAATTATATATAAAGACCTGATCAAGATATATATTAAGAGAAGAGGAGGGAGGTAAGCTTCTGATAAAAAAAATCAGATAATAAATAACACTGCCCTAAGTTAATAAAATGTGCCAAACCTCTAAGTGGTTACCTTAATATTAAAAAAAAAAATAATAATAAATTCTTAATACTTCTATTTAAGTTTATTGCTATTCTATACTAATTTATGAAATTAAAATTATACCAATTATTGTTTGTTCTCTAATTTGGTAAACAACCACTTTATAAAGTTTCTAAGATTACAAAAGATCTCTAAACTACATGTCTATAAAACTATTTATATTAGAATTAATTCAAACATTTATTATTAACTATCTTATGATCTTACTATCAGCTGTTTTAATATACAAATCTATTCTAGAGTATTCTTTACTATGTTGTAAATTAAGTTTTATATTTAGTAAAATCTGAGACTATATTAGATAAATACTTCTATATATTGATGAGAGCCTACTATATTGCATTATAAATTACTTTATATAGTAATTTTTAGATAATAGATTTTATATTACTTCTCTTTTATCAACTGTTAAATTAGGTACTATTTAATATATAGTGTTTTAATACTCTAATATTTTTAGATTACAAGGCATTAGAGGTATAAGTCTAGTTTTGGCTTACAGTTTATAATACTTTAATTTCAGTATTTAGTATTTCTAATATGCAGATATCTACAGATTCTATGTTATAGTATTGAATTTCAGTCTGATGTATCTAAATATTTGAGTTATTCTATATATACCAAGTTTCAGTCTACTGCTTTATGATTATTCTACTTTTTTCTATTTTTAGATTAGATGTAACCAAAAGTGCTTTTAATTCTAATTAGGTTAATTCTTTATCACAGATTATTCTCATATTTACTGCTTTTTTTATCACTCCAGTTTCATCATCAGATCATCTTTCTAAGCAAATATTTCAACTACTAAAGATTTTAATGCTGCTTTAATTATACCAATTAAGGACTTATGCATAATATTATTATAACAAAACTTTTTGTAAAAATATATATAATAACATTATTTTACAATTAAATCTTTTTTCAAAAATTCTTTTTCTAATTTTATATTTGTATTTAGATTTTATAATTATAGAACTTTGTATCTGAAATAGTGCTTTCTTTTTTTAAATTACAGAAGATTAAAAATTTTTAGATTTTATATTTCTAGATAAATTCAAACTTTCAACCTTTTCTGTGAAGGTTTAGTAGTTTAACCAATAAGCTATAGAGTCCAAACTTTTACTGATATATTTTAATATTCTAACTATTTTAAATACAATATAAATTAACAAGAATTATATCTAAAATATAAACTATATATTGTCTATAAAACTATTAGTATAATATTATAAATTTATACTATAATATTACTCTAACTCTAATTAAAATTATATAACTAATTTTAATTTTAGACAAGAAATATATAAATAAAATATTACTAGCCAAAGATATTAATAATTTTCATATTTTTTCTGTTAAGATACTCTTCAAAACCAAACTTTATTAATGTTTATCATTAATTGTATAGGTTTACATTTTGATATTACAATAAAAATATAATCTAACTACATGTGAACTTTAGATTACCTATTTAAGTAGTCTATCCAAAGGTTCTATACTAGTTGTTAGTTTTACTATAAAATCTCAACATCTAAAATCTCAAAAACTATAATCCCAATATGCTAATTAATATTTAAAGATTAATAATCATATTAACAATCATTGTCAAACTTTAAATTTTTAATAATTATATTGCATGATGTCAGTATTATTACTTGTTAAGATTTGGAATATCAGAATTTTGTAGTAAAACCACTAATTACTATACTTGCAATCTACTTGAAGATTATTAATTTAAACTCTATAATCATATATACCTATCAATTATTTTAAATAAGGTATCTTTATTGAAGTTTTCTACTAGTTAGTAGATAGTTTTGCAGAGGGTGTGGTAACTTAGTGTAGTTTATAAGTTGTTGCACCCCAAGCAGCAGGACAAAAGTTCAAATCTTACTAGTGATAAAATTCAAATTTGCAAAAATACATTACGATAAAACTGTAAGACATATTGATTAGGTCAGTATTTGTAATCTTGGTCTCACTAACTCGTATTAGGAGGTTGTAGAATATAGTGTAATGCATGAGTTATACAAAGCCCAGATGAAGCAGCCAAATAAATCTAAGAGATCGAGAGATACAGAAGCCTGCTTGGGAAGTCCTGAGTAGAAAGGTAGTACAAATCTTTGACAGTGCTATGTAAAGGATTATCATCTGAGAACTGAACATCAAGACAAACTGAACAAGAACCAAGTGCTTGGCAAGCACTACACCAACCAGACTACTAAATAACTGGAGAAAAAAGGATTCATTTGAAATACTAGTGGATGCCCACTGGTCTCTCCTAGACCATCTGGATTGGAAGTTTGAGGTATTGACAGTTGGTATCGAAGTATTGTTGATAGTACATAAAGTAGATGCTGAGGTTTGGGTGAACATTGCAAGGACAAGGGGTAGATAATAGTAGTAGAGGTAAAAAGCTACAAGTACTTAGCCATGGCCTAGACATAAGTTACCAAAAATCTAGATGATATATGTGTGGAACATGGACCACTCTAGTAGATTTATCACAAGAATAAAGGACTCCTATATAGTAGTATATGTTTGCTTTAAAGTCCTAAAGAACTTTTACAGCAATTTTTCTTTGGTGAGAATATTTGATAGCACTAAGTTAATTAAGGTAGTAATACTTTCATTAATGTAACAAAGTTGGGGGTGCTCATATAGTAGTTACTCTGATATTCAAATTGTAAGTTAATAAAATATGCCAGACCCTAACTTTAATATTAAAAAAAAAAATTTTTTTACTATCTTTTACTACTAATTTCTGACTTTTATAGGATTCATCTAAATCCTGATTCTTATTTTACAGCATATCCCTAATACTTTAGTATATAAGGGTGTAGCGACTTAGTGAAGTGGTTAAGTTGTTACACCCCAAGTGATAGGATAAGAGTTTGAATCTCACTGGCGACAAAATTTGAATTTACAGAATGTGTTACGGCAAACTGTATGTAATCTAATGGATTAGCAGATCTGTAAACTTGGTTGTATCAGAGTTATTGAGAAGCTGTGAAACTGTAGTATGATACATGAGTTACACAAACTAGGTAAAACGGCTGTGTAAATCTAGGTATTGGAACACACAGAAGCCTGCTTGGTAAGTCCTGAGTAGAGAGGTAGCACAGATTTTCAACGATATTGCATAAAAGGCTATCTAAGGGATCTGGACACCGATTTTAGTAATCCAGATAAGGACTGGTATTTGGCAAAACACTATACCAACCAGGCTGTTGGACAAGTAACCGGAGGAAAAGGACCCAACTATAGGGACCAGGAGCAGGCCACAGCCCCTTCGGGCTATCTGGATTGGGTGTTTAGGTTACTAAAGAAACTTAGATACTGGTGATAGTCTGTAAAGTGTATGCTGAGGTTTGGGTGAACTTTGCAATGGCAAGTAATAGATAATAGTAGCGTCTTCAGCTCACAAGTACTTGGCCTTGACCTAGACATAAGTTATTAAAAAATCTAGGTGATACATGTGTGGGACATGGACTGCTATAGTAGGTTTATCACGAGGATAAAGTAATCCTAAGGGGCCTTAGTGGCAGTTTCTTTTTGGGGAGAATATCCCGACGGTACTAAGTTAATTAGGGTAGTAATATTTTCATTAATATAACAAAGTTAGGGATGGCTCTGTAGCTGCCCTGGCATTTATAACCAAAGTTAATAAATGTGCCAGACCTCCAAGTAGTCATCTTAATATTAAAAAATAAAAATAAAAAAAAAACTTTAGTATTCTATTTACAAATCTCTTTAAATCTAAATGATTTAAAAGAACTATAATCTGTTTCTAATATGTAGTATTAGACTATATTCTTTTCTTCTAATAATGATAGATCTGATAGTCTGGTTAGTATATTAGTTCTTAGTCTTTGTTGCTCAGTTCACCTGTCTTATGTACTCTGTTTCTTAGATCTAGCCTTTACAGTGATTCTGTTAAAAATCTAAGCTACCTCTCTACTTAGAATTTTAGGTGAGCTTTAGTTTTTTTTAGTTCTTTAGATTTCTATATCTGGTGATCTTATCATAAGTTTGTACTAGCACTAGTATTGGCTTATATTCTTTTAAGTTTTGTGTAATATTATACAAATGCTTGAGCTCACAATCTTGCTGATGTGATCAAAGCTACAGGTGTTCTAACTTAACTAATTAATAACCATATATCATAACACAACCTATAAATTTGAATTTTTTGCTCCTAGAGAAAATTGAACTCTGAACCTTTTGCCTTGAAGTGACAACCTACTTTTGTGTAGAATGGCCAACTTGCCAACTATACTACTTTGCCACATTTCTAATTTTTTAAATATAAAAATTGATTTAATATAAAATAAAAGATACTATATTCTGGGCTTTCTCTTTCCCCTCTATAACTAATGGTAGCTAGTTTTAAATTAGTTTATGAATAGAAAATTAAGAGGTGTTTTGCTGCACTTAGGTGGTTATACAAGATATAATAGATAGTTTAAAATTAATATCATCTTGATACAAATCTGTAACTAATCTTATCATGTATACAGCAAATTCAAAAAAAAAAAAAAAAAAAAAAGATACTATATTTTTGTTATTCATATAAAGTTCTTTTTTAATAATAAAGAAAATAAATCTAATTATATTAATATTCAATTTGTAAAAACCAAAATTCAATATAAAAAAACTATTACTAAAAACTAAAAACCAGTATAAGTCTAAAATTCAATTTAATGTTTTCATCTTCTGAAAAGTCTTGTTATATATATCACAAATCAAATTTTTCAGAAACATTGTATTCAAAACTGCATTTATGATATCTCTACTAATAGAAACTGGAAACCAGTATAAGTCTGAAGCTCAATTTAATATTTTTAACCCCTGAAAAGTCTTGTTATATATGTCGTAGATCAAATTTTTCAGGGGCATTACATCCAGAAAATACCAAGATTGCATTTTTGATATTTCTACTATAAATATATTAAAAACGTAATTTCAGTCATCAAAGGGCATAGAAGTATGAGTCTGGTGTTTCGCTCCAGACAATGAGTCTGGCGTTTCACTCCAGACAATGAGTCTGGAGTTTCGCTCCAGACAATAATCTGGCGTTTCGCTCCAGACAATAAATATATTAAAAATGTAATTTCGGCCATCGAAGGGTGTAGAAGCGCTTCGCTCCAGACAACTAACAATTCTAAAAAACAAAAATTAGAAATACATAGTGATTTAAAAAACATTCCAGGTTTGCAGCACTTTGACTCGATCATAGTAACAGATAAAGATGACAAAGAACCCATTATGGTGGTCTTTACAAAAATGGTATTTTCCAATTTTAAAGTAAGTACGCAAGTGAACGCTTATTTTTGGATGCAGAAAATGCTACAAAACCAAAGCTATTTGGCATAGTGATATTTCTAAATCATCATATGAAATTAACAAATTACATGTAAATTGTATACTAAATAATTTAATAGCACAATTGATAGATTTAATATCACTAAATTTTTTTATACAGTATGTAATTAATATATTTTTGAGATTTTAAAAAATTCGGTCAAAATTTTTCACCAATGCTCGAAACAGCAGAGGTCTTTTTCGATTTTTAAACAGACCGGGCCTGCATAAGGAGAGCCTCTTCCTGCGTTGCGAATACAAAGTAAAAATTTTCCAATTATATAAGATAATTGGAAATTTTACATTGTATTCGCAACGCAGGAAGAAAGCTCTCCTTATGCATACCCGGGTTACACTCGACATAGGACAGCTGTTAAAAATCGAAAATCGAAACTCATCGGTTCCTCTCTAATTATAGTTGGGATATTAAGTAATTGAATAGACCTTTAATCAAATATTATTCATATTAGAGTGTCCAGGGGTGAATATAGCTATTGTGATCAAATTAGAATTTCTTTTTGTTGTACCGTATTCCTCCGAAAATAAGCACTCCCGAAATTAAGCACCCCACAATTCACGAAAATAAGCACCTCTTATATAATAGAAATAAGCAACAAAATATCAAGTCATTCAAATTATTAGATGAGATTATACCCGAAAATAAGCAACCTTATAGCAAAAAAGGGGTGCTTATTTTCGGAGGAATACGGTAATATTGTTTTTTAAAGTATTATTTATACGTCACCGCAGAATTTTTAATTCAAATCAATTTATGACTAATAATTATTTTTTACGCATATTCAAATTCTTTGATCTGTTCTATTTATATTGTATAAAATCAGAACAATGGTATAGTTATTAGAAAAAAATACTCGAAATTTCAAAATTAGTTTGCATATACCTAACGCTAACGTCGTTGCATCTATAATACGTAGTACGTACGTACGTAGAGAATTTATTTTTTACTTAATAAGGTAAGTAATGTCATTAAAAGAACTTTGTAAAAAGGTTTATTTATTATTTTTAACGAAATATTATTTATTCCCAATTTTTCCACGGAAAACTACTACTTCAATTAAAGTCTCTTATTTCAAGAAATCGTATGAATGATAAGAAATTCCTCGGATCATATTCGAAAAATTTTCGTAGCAAATTATTTTGTAATGTTACTCGACAAAAAACTTTATTCATTGTTCAATTACCCGCTTTAGAAATGAATGTCAATGAATAGCGATAGTGTTCATAGGTTATTATCGATTTCTAACAGCATGCTACTCATCATCATTCATTGAAATTACTAATAATTACTTGGATGATAAAGCACGTCTCAATTTTTATTGGGGCTATCAGATTTGAAACGGGACGGACGGAAATCGATATCTATTTTTCTCTTGGCAACTATCAAAAATCTTTGCAAAATACAAAATAAATCCAAGTTAAAAAAAACATCTCAAACAATCTCGAAAGACGCAACGTAATTCTTAAAATAGAATAATTAAGACCTATCTAATAATTTAGAATCTAAAATAACGCTATCTAGATACTAGAGATAAGGCAAACTATTGCCATGTCAAGGATAAAAAGATAATCTTACATGTGATATTATTATAATTGTGCTACGAGTTCACGAAACACAATAAAACAATATATAAATACTAACTTTTGTGATTTTTCTTTTTTTTTATTTCTAAAACAATAAAAGTAACAACAATAAAATAATAATAACAATAGCACTATAATTACTGCACAAAACAGAAGGATGTTTCTATGTAAAAAGATTATCTCTAAAAAAAAAGAAAAAAAAAATACAAAAACAATTCATACATTCATTAAATCTTAAGAATAAATGATAATCATAAGAAAATTTTCATTATCAATTTTATTAATATGCCCATGGATAAGAAAATAATAAAAATGGATCAATTTCAGGAAGACCATAATCTAACATTTGAGGTGATTGTGGAACATAAAGAGCTTTTTGCTTAGGCGACAGTAAAGTTTCTTGCTGAAATTTGGATAAATTGTCGAAAGATTGTTTTTTATCGTCAGTTATGGATCTAATGGTGGTCGGTGTGGCCACAGTTAAGTCATGAGATTTTTTAGAGTTTTTATCTTTGTTAATCGATTTCTTCAAACAAAACTCACGAAACTTCAATCCTTTTTGCTTCTTGCTTTTATCGGGTTGAAATTTATAATCCGGATGCATCAATAAATGATTCTTCTTGGCCATCAAAGATAAAATTTCAAAGAATCTTTTCACCGATTTAGACTCTTGGGCCCAGATTTTGGCTACTTTCACAGAAGTTTTGGTTGTACGTACAGCCAAATGCATTGACTTCATTTTTGCAGCGTAATTTTTACGATATATCATAAAGGGATTAGAAGGGCGAGGGATTTTATCATTAGAAGAGCCGTATTTAGATTTATTATTTTTCATAGATGGTGCTTTTGTCAATTCTTCTACCGTGAGTGTCAGTTGGTATGGTGGGTGAGATAGCAAAGAATTGATCTCGGAAGAGTTCAGTACTTCGTTAATGTATATCAAGTCTTGTTGTGTATCAACCATATTTTAAGAAAAAAAAGAAACTGAAGAATTTGAGTTTTGTGAAAGTGAAAGAAGCTATCAGTTCATTAAATTGGTAGGGAAATTTCTTGGAATTTCCGTGACTCATTTATACCGATACGCATTTATAACCTATAGCTTTGATGTTACTTGGGCATAATAGCGTCGTAGATTTAGTATACGCAATCATTTCCACAATTGTCTAATTATTTGATGTAGACTTGTATTTGCTACAAAAATAAAAAAAAATCCATGATTATTAGAGTTCAACGGAGACGAAGAACACTTTACCATCTCTGTTCAAGCTCATAAGAGTTTTTTTTTTTATTGATAATTGCATGAATTAATTCAAAATTTAAAAATAAAGGTTTGCTTTATTACTTCATTCTTATATTAGTATCTTATTTTGTCATTCGTGTCCATGACCGACAAATGAGAGTTTATACCACTAAACTTAGTCATTGTCCCCAAATTTGGTCTAAAAAATTATATTGTTAAAAGGACGAGCCGTTTGAATGAAGTACGTAATTTGTATTTGGGTATCTTGATTTATATTATTATTATAAATAAGGCCAGCTAAATAGTTCTTGAGATCGGACAAAAGATTGGGAGACTCCGACAGTTGTCACGTGATTGTCACGTGGTAACATAAAAATAAGATTACTAATCACTGAATCATTGAAGTTTGTTACGTAGCAACAACTTGCCATATCGATATTGTACGATTTTCCATTAACGTTAATCAGAAATGAACAATCCAACTTTGTTATCGATTTTCAGAATGAATTAATAAACACTAGACGAGTTATAACTACGTAATTAAAAATAAGATAACAGAGAACTTCAATTTACATATAAAAAAGTATATAAGATTAATTTAAAACATAATGTCATGGAGAATCACGCTTTTTCATTTTGAAATTTATCACCTGTATTTTTCTATTGTAAATCATCTACGTAATTTGGATGCTCGTGGTTTTCACCGCATATATGATGTGCGCCTAGAAGCCGCGTTTTCATTCGGATCGACTTTTACAGAACTTTTATAGAATGTATATATGAAAATTATGCATCAAAACATACGTATTCAATTAAAAGTATATATTTATGGATTATGACTACCTAAGATTAGCACCCTGGCAGAACTTTATCGGACTTTTGCAATATTTGAAATGCAAAGCTTCTCATTGAACCGTTCCTTGCATACTATTTAATCTTTTAACCGGTTTGTTTGCATACGTATTGTTGTATGGTTCTCAAAATAGTATTTTAGCAGCAAAAGTCTTTGCGGCTAACATCGCATATCATATCGTACCAACCTTATGACAATATTAAAGCTTTGCAGATAATAATCTTACGTTATATATTGTTTTAATTTGTTATCCTTAGTTACATTAAAATGTTGAGTTTGGTAAGACTTTCTTCCCATACCAATAAAATTTCACCTTTTTATTTAGGTATGACTTGAGTATGGGATAAAAACAATATTTACCTAAATGTACGTTCATACACAATTTATAAACTCTTCGTTTTTATAAGAATACGTTATTAGTTCTTCTCCTCGTAACTGTGTCCTTTCTTTTTCTCTCCTTTTTCATTCTTTACATCTTTTCCAACTACCCCCAATTTTAAATTTTGCAAAACGAAGAAAAAATATGTCTTCTAATAAATCAATAGACAATTTCAAAGACTTTCCACCGATTCAAAAAGCAATAAAATTATCTACTTCTTTAGTTTGTGATCAGAATTCTCGTCAAGTTCAAGAATGCCTTGACCAACTTAAACGTGCAATATATAGTCAAATAATGGAACCTTCTCGTGATGAAAAACCTCATCATTGGTCAACTCTTTGGGCACATATGAAATTTTGTATGAACGATCTTAAATATTGGGAAGTGGGAGCCGGACACCCTGCTGATAGATTATCAGATTCTTATATTCGGTTAGCGTTATTGCGTCTGTTTTTTGAAGTAGGTGGGCTTTCGAAAAAAAAGCAGATAGAAGGAATAATTGCTGATATTTTGGAAATACAGGCAACTATTGAAAGAGTAAAAGATAGAACTAAGGAACATTAATAATATAGTGATGGTTTTTTTCTTTTTGAGGCATCTAATAACAAAAAATTGTATTATTATGATTATTTGCCGTTAGTATATACATTTAACCTTATCAAGAACATTTTTATATTTATCATTTTTAAAACTGTATAAATTATATAATTAGAAATTAAAAAATTCAAAAAAGATAAACACATTAAGCTTCATTTTCATATTAGCATTATTATTATTAGCAAAATTTTATTTTTAACCTTAACATTATGCTTTTTGGCAAAAATTTTAACTTGCATTATATGCAAAATTTTACAAAAAAAATTGAGCTTTTTTTAATAAAGTTTTTGGTCGACAAAATTTTTGGCGTTTATACTGTTTAGATTTTTTATTTAACATTTAAATTAATTGTATATATGTGAGAATGAAATTTAAGTGAATATGAAATTTCGAGATGTTAGAATTAGTGTATGGGTTTATATACTGTATAACAAACTCTTCTAAAATGTTCATTTAAATCTCGTTTCTACTTACAACATATATAGTATTAATATACAGTATTACTTAAATCCTAATATAGCAAATCAAATTGTTTATATACTAAAAACTATATAATATTTAAGATTGTTATTTAAATTTAATTAATAAGCTTACTGTATATAATTTTTATTTGTTATTTAAAATAAGATCTTATTTCAAAACTAACCAATAAATTTGCAGATTATAATTTTTGATTATTTTTCATAAGCAATATAGTTAGTATTTATTAAATTTAGATTAATTTAATACTATCTTATATAATAATTTAATATTCTTGTACGTATAATCTATTAAACTTTTTTACTAAAATTTTTTTTAAATTACTAAATAATATTTGTGCATTATAGTAAAATGTGTTTTATAATAGTATTTGTTAATTTATATCTTTTTATTTTATTTTATTTTTTATTTTATTATTATTATTTTTATTTTTTATTTAGAATCCATGGATTAATAGCATAGTAGTTAGTGCTTCTAGGTTACAATTACAAGGTTATGAGTTTAAGTAGCCGTTCTATAAAATAGGTGGGCAAACTTTGCAAACTCTGCAAACTCCACAACTCCGCCATTAAAGAATTAATAATTACTAATTATTAGCAAAGCTTATTTCTTATATTGCTTATCTATTTTATAGAATATCCAACTCTAATCCTAATAATTTATAAAATTACTTAAATTAGTTCAAAATAGTTAATTTATATATATTATAATTATATAATAATATATAGTTATTAGATGTAAAGCAGCCAATAATAGATATTATTTGTAAAATAATTTTATTATCTAGCTATAAAATTTAATATGTCAGTTTCTGAGCTCCAAAAAGTTCAAAAATGATATATATTAAATTTGCTGCTAAATAAACAAGCTATTGGCTAAGTAGTATTTAATAATAGTATTATCTGGTATTTTATAATAACTAAACAAACAGAATAACTCGAGTTCTTTAGATGATAATTGTATCATTATCAAATAATTTCGTTATTTGATAATGATGCAATCATAATTAAAATAACTTGAATTATTCTGTTGATATAATATAGTAAGTGTCAGATAATTATATATACTTATCTATATTAAAAATCAATCAACTATTTAAATAAATAATTAAAAATTAAATATATAACTAAAAAATATATATATTTTTTTATCTCCTTTTGCATTTTAAAAGTATTTAAATATCTTCAGATCCTTTATATCTTTTAAAGGTCAGAGTCTTCATTTCTATAAAAATTACTAGTATGATAATTTGGTCTTTATATATTACTATACTAATGAAATAACTTATACTTTATTAAATATATTATATAAGGATAAATATTCTTGTTACATCCCATTACATTTGATTTTGTCACAGATCACATGAAATATTAATAATATACGGTTACGTAATAGGTTCAGTTCTTATTGCCCTAATTTTATTTTATATTACTTAGACAAATCTTATTAGTCATTATATTCGAGCCTCCAATTAAAAAACATATTGCCAGCAAAAGAGCAGGTTATGCTACCTGGAAATTTTGTACACTAGTTCAGTATTTAGTAAAAACATAAGCAAAAAAACTTAAATCTGGCTGTTTTCACTAGAGCTCTGCAAGTATTGGCATGTGTATTATTAAACATAGTGCTCATACCCATGCTTGGCACTATTTTTAATAGGATATATGCCGGTACTTGCAAAGTTTTAGTTTTTATCCTCATGATCTACATAGTGAATAGCACAGGTTTTACTCTGTCGTATTACAAAAATTTCAACCTCTAAAATATACATTACAATATTGTCTCTTAAATTGTCCTTTAAATTGATTATTGTTATTGTGTTTAACTATTCTCATAATTAGCTGTAACCAAATCAAGTTTCTCTTTTTACATACTATATAGCAAGACATAGTCAAAAACTTCTTGCAAAAAACATGTTATTTGTATATTTAATATTATCCCTTAAACTGTATTCCAGGCAAATTTGCCTGGAAAATTTAATTGTATTTAATATTTTTTAAATAAAATAATAATTTATTAATGATATGGGGTA
>CAJVPZ010001607.1:0-14067 GCA_910592135.1 Racocetra fulgida | reverse complement strand
GAGAAAAATAGAAGTAGAGACTAATTTGTCTAGTCAGTATGTAATTTTTCAAAGCCACCCACAGGCTGATAACCGTGTCATTAAGATTAGCAAATTTCTGTTTTGTTTCTGTTTTTTTTTGATATTCCTTTACTCCTTTTTTTCGTATTTTGTATTCTTTTATTGTTTTCCCCTATACCTCTGTGTTTTTTTTTAGTTGTTTTATTTTCTGATTTTGCTTCTTGATGAGCGGGTAGCCGCCAGCTGATGAACAACAGAAAAAAAGCCCATAGTGAGTTAAGGACCCTGAGAGAGGCCAAGAGCTACTGAGGCAGGTCGCATCT
Source organism: Racocetra fulgida (assembly GCA_910592135.1). Taxonomy (NCBI): domain Eukaryota; kingdom Fungi; phylum Glomeromycota; class Glomeromycetes; order Diversisporales; family Gigasporaceae; genus Racocetra; species Racocetra fulgida. The sequence goes on along the minus strand of CAJVPZ010001607.1, from coordinate 13,744 downwards.
GGTGTATAAAATCATGTGGATGAGTTCTTTGTTTAGTTGGATCTACTTTAGTTAGAGATAAATTACTTGTAATTTTGAATAACTTGATCCCAAATAAACAAGAGCAGAATAGCTGAATTAGAAAAAAAATTATAAATAATAGTACAATCTTGTATAGAAGTATTGGTAGCTGCAATGTTATAAAATTAACTACTAACAAAGCAAGTTTTTATTTTAAATTTATAAATAAATTTAACAGGATCTAAAGAAATTTAATATTGCTAAGTTAAGATATCTAACTATTAGGAGTAATTAAGAATATATGGTTTGAAGGACTGTTAGATACTTGCACTTATCTTTAAAAAAATAACATAGCTTGTTTAACAATATTAAAAGCTAAAGAATTAAACATTATATTTAAGTTCAGAACTATAGAAATTATAGTTAATAGTGACAAATTCAGAATAGCAAATATTCTTAAAAAGAAATTTATACTGCTAGTGATAATAATACCTAGAAAGCTTAATATTATATCTTTTAAACAACTTTTAATATAGTCAGAAAACTGAATAATAACTTAACAACATCTTAAAACACTTAGATATCTTTATATAGAAATAAAATTGCAAAATATTTTTAAATAATAGAAGAATCAGTAATTGAAAATAAAGAAAGCAAAATTGTAAAGCCAGAGTATAAAGTAGAGGATCTCAACTTCTGGATACTTAAAGTTTTATCAAATCTGTTAGAAGCAAATAGAAAAAAAGAAATAGTAAAAGCAGCAGAAAGTAAAGTTCTAGTGATCAAACAGATTGGCAAGTCAAAAAAGAAATTTTTTACAAAATATTGAAAACTAAACTTAAATCCAAAAACAAGAAGCACAAGAATAAAAAGATGTAAAAGCTGCAAACTTAATAAAAAAAAAGAAAACTTATATAAATGCTATATAAGTAGAGAGAGAATTTAGAGCTCTGTGGCAAAATTTGTCAATAAGCAAAAAGAAAAGTTTTAAAAATTAATTAAAAAAAGATATAGTTGATACAAGTCTTCTTTAAGCTAAAGATATCTGCAATTGAGAAGTGGTTTAAGAAATTAGAGTTTATAATTTGAATACAGAAATTGTTAAAAAACTGCAAATTAGAAGACAATGCAGAGTTATTTAATAGAAAAGATTCAAAAATTATAAAAAAACTCTAAAACAGTCTAATTTTTATATAAATAGATCCTTAAAGAATAATAAAAGTTAATCCCAATTAGAATTAAACAAAATCATAGTTAGCCACAGAACAATTCATCAACTCTTTCTGACAATCACTTAAACCAAGACCAGACCAAAACAGTTTAAAGATTCAAGGCCCTAAAAAGTCTGAAGATATCTAAGGTTCCTTATTAATACTGTTGTTGACAAAGACTTATATGTAAAACATCAAGGAGAGGACATATATAGTTGGTTTGTGCTTTAAATCAAGCTTTACTTCTGGGTAGACTTCCTTGTATGTTTGGCATCTAAGCCAAAAGGGTTATTTTGATAACAATAATAGTGAAAACTCCCAACTCAAGTGTCTGAAGCTTTGAGTTCTAAAATGAACAACTGGAAACACCTTCTTTGTCTTGAGCTCTTGCAAATACAATACTTTTCTCCCTTTGATACTTTTGGCCATAATTTTTAACAAAAAGTAGAGAATTCAACATACCCTCTTCAAAAGATCAGCAATATTTACCACTTTCATATCAGGAAAATCTGCATGATGACAAACAACACGTGTAAAATGAATGGTGCTGACGAATTTAGTAATTGAATAAGTGTTTGGAAGAATATGTGTTGTTAAGAACATACAAATACATGATCATTAGATAGGGCACATGGAGATTTCAAAATTCTTATACTTTCGGATGAAGATATAGATTTAACTGAAAGAGTAAAGTAAAATGAAAAGAGATATACAGACATCCTCTAGTCACCTGTATATAATTTTTAACCTCTAGCACAAGTTATAGTGCATTTTGTTTTAGTTTTATATTTCTTGTCAAGACTCTCGCACTTAATAGTAGATTGTAACTCTGTATAATTGGAAGTTTTTGTCTAGTTAGCAGATTTTTTTCTTTTAGTGATAGTTTCTTTTAGGTTTTAGTTTAGTTTTTTTATATTCCTTAGTATTAGTATCTATTTTTTTTGATATATTAGTTTTATTTTTTACTCCTTTTTTCATTTTCTATTATCCTTTTTTTTTCTTTTTTCTTTCTCTATTAAAAAGCATCAGCAGTTTAGCAGCATTCTATTGTAGAGCAGGAATCTTGATGGGACAAGCAACAGCCAACCAAGGAATCTGGGAAAATAAGTCCAGAGTGAGTTCCAAATCTTTGGAGGAGGCCAAGTGTTGCTAAGTGGGTCACATCTGGGCAAAACACAGTGGTTTAATAGTTTGCCCTAACTGCAAGTAGATGTTATAGTATTTGCAAGGTATATTGTAGATGAGTTTATATTTTGGTTAGAACACTTATAGATTTAGATTTCTTATGCTGTGTAAGGATGAAAGTCTGTTCCTATAATAAAGTAAACAGGATTGCCGAAGAAAAAATAAATAATTAAACAAAATAGAAGCAAGCTAGGTATTACAGTAGTATATAAAAAAGAAAATAAAATATACAAGTTTAAGAAAAAAATAAGTGTCTAGATGTTCTAGTCAAATACTTATATGAAAAATTGCTAGTTTTGAAAATATAGAGCTTTTGCAATAGAAAAAGCAGAAACTACCCAAAAATGAAAATTGAGTTTTTATTAAATTTGGGTAAATTTCGATGTGGTTAACATTTTTCAATTATTAGAGTTTCAATCTGGTTAAATCTGTCATCCATTTATCCATATCTGATTATCTGAATAAACCAAATCACTCAGATATCTGGATAATCTGACAGGTAAACAAATAATTATCTGGATATTAATAGTAAAATGTATATCTGAATAAATTCAGATTTGGATATCTGATAGATAAATAGATAAACAGATAATAGATAGAAACACTATCAATTATAAATAAAAACTGATTTGTATAATAAAAAATTGAGATAATGTAAAAGAAAGTTGCATGAAATTGTATAAGGCAGAGCATATCATGAGATTGCCTAATAATTACCTATTACCTTTAATTAATTAAAATAATGAAATTATAGTTGACCCAGATTAGTCTAAAAATCAAAACAAGTGATTAAACTCAATTATCTCAAAATGAAATATATTTGAGTTTCTACTCTTTTTATTGCAAAGGCTCCATATTATCAGCTAGAAGATCAGAATTATATGATAACTCAACATGCATAGTATACAAAAAGAATAAAAAAAAGATCAAAAACACCTAACTACATACAAAAGTATAAAGTAACTATCTTTGAACTTGGTTTGAATAGCTTATTAGAAAAAACTTGCAACAAATTACAATTCAAGAGATTTTGTGAGATTTATCAGAAGAAAAAAGAAATAAAATGAGAGTTGATATATTCAAAGAATTAATTAAAGAAGAGGTTATGAAAAGAATTTTTGAAGTAGTGAAGGTTTAAAAGAATTTAAAAGCTACTTAGATATAGCAATAAACTCAGTATAGAACTACTTTTATAAGAATATTTAAAAACTAAAATGTGTATATATAAGCATTCAAAAGAAGAAAAAGAAAATAAACATAAAGAAAAAAAGAAAAAGACTTAATACAAAAAAACTAAATATTAGTATTAAAAGACAATTTGATTTCAGAAGAAAGAAGAAGCTAAAATTAAGATCAAACTAAGAATAAAGTTAAAATAAAAGAAGATAAGAAAACTAAAAAGGAGAAAATTAAAAAAAAAGAAATATTTGGCTTAATATTGTTAAAAATTTATTAAAAATAAAATGAAACTATTTTGGTATAGTTTTACAAACTAGATTAGTGCAGCTCTTCAGTATGGACAAATTATTTTAACTGGTATAGCAGATCATTTCTAAATATCTAATAAGATAATTTAGATAGTTATATATATACTTTGATTTAATAAAGATATTAGTAAGACTACTAAAAAAAAAAAAATTTAAAATTAGTGATTAAGTAGCCACCCCCAAGCAGCAGATCTAAAGTTCGAATTCAATTAAAGCTGTTTTTAAAAAAATAGACCTGTGTACTGATAATATCTATTTGACAATTAGTTAGGTATATCACCTGTAATCTTGGCATTAACATCTCAAAATGAAAGCTTTTGAGTGATCCAAATCTAAGAAAATAACAAGACCTGAGCAAGAAAGTAGTAAAGATCTTTGACAATATTGTGAAAAGCCAGAACTGAAAACTGAAGAACCAGATGAAAATCTTGGACAAAAAGGGTCTACTAACCTGGCTACTAGAGTCACACTATGAAAAAAGATCCTATGCTATAGAATTAGAAACAACAACTCATCTATCTGAGTTAACTAGTTTGGTAGTTTGAAAAGAATTAGTATAAAGACTGGTTTGAAGTAGGTATCAGAATCAGAATGAACTTTGTAAGAGTACAAATACTGAAATTGTATGGTTTAACAGTTAACTCTAACTGCTAATAATGGTTTTAGCTGCTGTAAAAGATATTCAAAGCCTAATCTAAATATATATAAAATATAGAAAGATTAGGAGAGTATACACTACATCTTTCTAGAGTAACCTAATAGCAGTATTGTCACGAGACAGTTGTGGACAGTGAGTTTGGACACTTTGGACAATTTTGGACAATTAAATAAATTAAAATTACTCAAAATTTTATTAAGATAATCTATATTACTTTCTAAATAAAATATGTTCAGCACCTAAAAAAATATATAGTTATATATATTTTAAACAAATTTATTAATTATTAAAGCTTAAGTATACTCTGGACACTTTTGGACACTTGGACATTTAGACGTTGGACAGTATCAAAAAAGCCTTTGGACAGTCAAAATGTACATCCCTGCTAATAGTACAAGAATCTTATTAAGTTATCTATAGAATTAGAATGCAAGTAATATAATACATATTGATCTAAGTAGTCTTTAATTGAAGCAGTATAAGGTTATGGGCTGACATAATTGAGATAATGGTACAGGATAGAGAATATCAGAGAGTTTAAATAGGTAGCTTCCTAGTTAGATTACAGGTATGGCATATAATATAGAACCTTCAAGTGAACTACTTAAATAGTCAACCAAAAGTTGCACATGTGGCTAAATGTACTTTTATTAACCAAGAATGTACTACTAAAATACCTAATAAAAATTCATCTGTTTATAACATTGCAAAGGTAAAAAAAAATAACTTTTTAAAATTCTATAAAATTGAAATTTTTACTAGTAAAATTTTATAAAAAAACTTTCTTAATTTTGAGAATGTAATTATATATAAAATTTTATATTGAACAAATTAGCTTAAAAAATAAAAATAAGATGTTTTAGTAAAAAAATATTATTATAATAAACTTCAAAAATTTTATATTTTTTTTATATAAACGTTTTTTCTACTAAGATAATCTATTTTTGTCTTCTAAATAAATTTGTTTAGCACAAAATTTTACATACTTAATATTTTGCCAAATTTTATTTTTTAAACTTTTTACTAATTAAAAGCTGAACTAAAATTATATAAAATTTTTTTTTAATAAAAAAAATTGAAATTTGACAAGATATAAAATATGTAAAATTTTATGCTGAACAAATTTACTTAGAAAACAAAAATAGATTATCTTAGTAAAAAAAAGTTTTATATAAAAAAAACATAAAATTTTAAAGTTTATTTATAACAAACTTTCTTTCTACTAAGACAACCTATTTTTATTTTTTAAACTAACTTGTTTAGCATAAAATTTTACATATGAGTGTTACTAAAAAAAAATCTAAATTTATATAGAGACTTGTTAATGCCACATCCTATTTTTGTTAATATCACCTCCTACATAGCTCTAATTGATTTTTAACCTTTCCGGAACTCTATAAACAATGCTTACCCTAATTGCTAACTTAATTAATCATATGAATTCACACTGTTTCTAAATACTATTTGTAGAATTTTCAAGATTTAGACCAGTTAGTGTTATATAGGAGGTGGCATTAACAAAAGTGGGGGTAGCTTTAAAATTAATAAAAATTTTTTTTTATAAAATTTTACTAGTAAAATCTTAAATTTTTATAAAATATATATATATTTTTTTTTACCTTCACAAGTCATAGAAAGGCAAATTTTTATTAAGCATTTTAGTAGTACATTCAGATGCTCTATAGAATAAATAGGCAATATAAGAAATAAGCTTTGCTAATGATTAGTAATTATTAATTTTTTAATATCAGAGTTACAAAGTTGGTGGAGTTTGCCCACCTATTCTATAGAATATCCATACATTTTTGGTTAACAAAAATATATTTAGCTACATGTGCAATTTTTGGTTGCCTATTTAAGTAGTCCACCTAAAGGTTCTACACTATATGCTGTACCTGTAACCTAACTAGGAGATTACTTATTTAAACTCTTTGATATCACTTGTGCTGCACCATCATCACAATTACACCAGTCTATAACCTCATACTGCTTCAATTAAAAACTATTCAGATCGACATATGCTATGTTACTTGACTCTAATTTTATAGATAATTTAGTAAGATTCTTATACTACTGGATTGCTTTAGGGGAGGTGTAATACATACTCTTTAATCTTTTTATGTCCTACACATTTCCAGATTAGACAACAAATACTTTCTGCAATAGCTGAAACCACCACTAGCAGTTAGGCTAACTATTAAACTGCACAATTCTAGTATTTGGTACCCTTATAAAGTTCGTTCTAATTTCGATACTCATATTAAACCAGTCCTTATACCAATCTCTTCCAAACTACCAAACCAGTTAATCTGAATAAATCATTGTATCTAAGCTTTAAATGCCTTCTGGTTTTACTTCACTTGGGTTTTAATTTATAACATAGAACCTTTTCCTCTAATATGACTCCAGTGATTAGGTTGGTAGATTCTTCTTGCTTTAGAATTTTCATCCAGTTTTTTGTCTCTGATTTCTAACTTTCTACAGTATTATCAAAGATCTTCACTACCTCCTTGCTCAGGTCTTGCCAAATGGGTTTCAATTATTCTGGTTCCTTAGATTTGAATCACCCAAGAGCTTCCATTTTGAGATGGTAGTACCAAGATTACAGGTGATATACCCAACTGATCATTGAATAATTGTTACCAGAATACAGGCCTATTTTTCTAAAAACGTCTTCAGTGGAATTTGAACTCTAGACCTGCCACTTGGAAAGTAACAACTTAACCATTACTCTAAGTTACCACACCCTTTTTCTTTATAAAATTTTAAAAAGTTATTTTAAGTAATCTTATTTTACTATTCTTGATATGTTTAACTTTCAAAATTTGAAAATAAGTTAATTTGTAAGTTGAAAAGAATCTTGAGCTTAAAGTTTATAGTAAATTTATATGTTTTTATTAGAATTTTTATTATATATTAACACTCACATATCAACAGGTGTGACATCTTCCCTGACTGATATAAAATATGTCACGTTAATACGTCATAGTATATGTTAATTGATATTCTAATCAGAGCATGATAGTTCAAGTAGAATCTAACCATGACCGTCACTTCTTTTTCACCATGGCTTAGGGTACTATCTTTCATTTCACCAATTTTGAAACCTATAATAAACTCCGGGTCTAGTACATAGTTGAGAGTTTATATAATAATTAAGATAATTAAGAGGAAGATTTCGAAGAGTATGTTTATTTTTGATATTTTTAGTGGGAATTCAAATATAACAATACATAAGAAAATTTTGTACCACAAATTATTTTTTTAATTTTCAAGTAATTATTGCATAAGTTCCGAATCATCATTAATGACCAAGCTCTCTAAAGAGTACAATATATACCTACAAACTAATAAAATCTAAATTATCAACCTTGATGTCGAACAAATGACTTGTCGGAGGAATGACCCTCGCTGAAGGTCTTTCCAGGATATATCAAAATTTGTATCTCTTCTTTAATAACTTCAAGATCGCGTAAACTATAAATCCTCTTAAAAGCAACTTTGAGCCAATAAATATTAATTTTTAATATAAAATCATTGTTTTCAGTATATATATATATATAAAGTTAATATTTCCGTATGACTATCACGTCAATGATACTTTGTGGAACATAATAGCGCTAAATATCTTCATGCAGACGGTAAATTTTTTCTCATCAATAGACTAGTAGGGATGCATAGTTTAAATATTCCTCCACCGACAAGCAAATATTTATCATGAAATGAGTTATTTCTTGGTATTTGTCTCTGTAAATAGATCACATATGAATCAAAAAAAAAATAATTGTTTTACTAATCCGGATGGATTTCGAGTAATTTTGAGGTATCACAGTAATCACGTCATGAACCACGCGTCTAAAATCATTATATAAAATCAATGACTTATATTTCCTCTATCGCTATATAATTAGAAATGAAATTTTAAAAAAGTAAATGTTAATCTTGCTAACGCTAATCCAACGTTAATCAATTGATTTAACATAAAAAAAGTAAATGTTAATCTTGCTAAGCCAACGTTAATCAATTGATTTAGCATAATAAAATTAGATTTGGTGTAATAAATTATGTGAGATTTTTAATTCGATTAACACTGAATGGTTGATTAATTTCCAATATAAATATATATAAAGAAAAAAAAATCAATTGACGACATTTTCAAAAAGATAATGAAATGAAAGTCTCATACATAACTGGTTTCCTGAATGTCCCGTGTGATTTCTAATTTGATTAAAATTATCGGTGGAAAATGTTTGATTAATTTCCAAATATAAATATATAAAAAAAAAAATCAATTGATGACATTTTCAAAAAGTGAATGACATGATATCGGCCGAAAGTGAAAGTCTCATACATACATGACTGATTTCCTGAATGTCTTAATGAATATCATGACAATCATCACTTTTTACTATTTTAATCTTACCTAGAACTAGAATGATTCGAAAAAAATTTTTATCAAAACGAAACACGTTTAATCGTTCAAATAACGATTTTTTATTATTCAGGAGTTATTAAATGAAAGCCGGAAGTTTTATGTTTCCGAATTTTTTCGTGTAATAAATTACTTACCGACTCACATGGTCCCTTAATAAACTTAAAATTTAAAGTTAAAGTTTCATTTACTTCCGCGACTATGAACACAGATTTACTAATTAGAAATACTACCTTAGATCATAGCCAAGGATCGATCAACGCCGATATTTGATTTTATGACCGATCGAATAAACAATTTCAGTAATTTGAAACATTATGTAGTCGTAATAGGAAGAGATTTTATTCTACAGCGATCTCGTGAACGAGTATTTTTTGTCGATAAAGTTGATAATTAACAAATTGGAAATTATATAAATCATAAAATTATAGGAATGTTAAAAAAACTATATATTTATAAATGAGTGCCGCCAAAGGAAAAGGGCACCTCGGCAATTTAAGCAATTTAAGTATATTATTGATTAATTATCGAGTTCAGCAATGATGCAGATCGGCTTTAAATTATACATTAACGTTAATTAACGTTAATGTTTGTTATAAATTGAAAGCCGATCTGCATCGTTGATAATTAATAAGTAATATACTTAAATTGCCGAGGTGCCCTTTTCCTTGGCGGCACTCAAATACTTTGTGAAATGCTATCTTCAACTTATAAAGGCATTCATACATAATTTACACTATTTGAATTCGAATTCGATAACGTACAGTGCAGTACATAAGGACGTACATAAAATAATTAACCTTGATGTGGTGACAGTTTTATTTTCATTTTCATTAATTTTATAAACATTCATATCGACATGAGAATGACTTTGTACAAAATTAGTTAATAGATACACAAGGAAATTTTAAGAAATTATGAAGGGTATTATTACTATTATCGCTATTAGATCGTTATTAGATCGTTATTAGATCGTTATTAGATCGTTATTAGAGCGCTATTAGGATCGTTATTAGGATCGTTATTAGGATCGTTATTAGATCGTTATTAGGATCGTTATTAGATCGTTATTAGATCATTATTAGATCGTTATTAGATTATTCAATCACTTTTTGACCGTATATTCTTATGTATCTTGTAGAAGTTTTTAGATCATTGATTTCTTTTTGAAATGTTCGAGTAAGGTTATCAAATTCTTTCTCAGAGACACCCATGAGTTCAGACAGTGACTTTTTTGATTGCTCCCAGGTTGTAATGATATTCTGTACTAAAAGAGGACCAACTTTTCCACCACCTTTTCCTAAAGTGATCCTTTTTTCTTCTCTTCGTATCACAGTTATTTTGTTTGTACTTCGTAGGTAATCCTCGTATCGAGGATTTAATATTAAATCAGTATTTTTAGATTTAAGATATTCGTGGTCTATATAATAAATTAACAAATTATTAATTTAATTTAAAAATAAATTATTAAATTATTAATTAATTTAAAATTAAAAATTCAAATAATAATAATAATAAAAATAATAATGATAATCAATTAAGAAAAATACATACACACCATCTCCAATTGGCTTGTGGCAGGACCTTTTGGAGCGTATTGGTTAGTACAGTCCATTATTTCAACCCAACCACCAGGTTTACAAACTCTAATTATCTCATTGGCGACTTTTTCCAGCCATTGCTTTTCACTAAAAGATAAGAATCTCATAAAGACTAGATCGAAAGTATCAGGGTCAAAAGGTAAACCATCCAAAACGTCAGCTTTTAAGAAAGTGACGTTTGTATGTTCAACTCTTTGGTCAAACTTTTGATGAGCATCAACACCAGTGAAACGACTCCAAGTAAATTCTTTTGCCAAATCAATAGTCCAAATTCCATCACCACAACCGATTTCTAATACTCTCGCACGTCCTTTTCTTAATAAATCGTCTACAGGGGAACTAAAATTATTTTGCCATATATATCTGTGTATATTATGTAGTAATTGTGAATGCGAGATTATGTCATCATTATCATAAAGAGGATATCGTAAATTTTCATCTTCATTAAATCCGGGTATTGGTAATGTAGGTAATACAGGTTTCTTTGAAGAAGGTCTATTTCTCTTTTCCGTGGTAGAGAGCTGGTCTTGCGTCTCATGTTCTTCACCACTTTCAAGTTGATTATTTATATTTGAGCGACAACTACAATTTCCCATTGAAAAATTTGAAAGTGGAGAAAAACAAAAAACAAATTAATTAAGAATTACCCGAAACGAGATCAAAATTGTAAGGGGAAAAAAGTGGAAAAACCTTTTTTTAAATATTAAATCGAAAAATCTAAAAAAAAAAACCGATCGAAAATTGGTCAAACAATTTTATTGAGTTAATCTGCAAGGGATTATTCGCATGGTAATGTTTTTCAACATATTTGGAAGTTGAGGTGAGTACGTACCAATAATAAACATTAAAGGCTAAACTGATGTTTAAAATAAGTGATTATTCGTAAATCATTACGAAAACTATTTATTGATAATTATTATTATGATACATAAAATACTTGAATGAATTATACGTATGTAGATGTTTTAATTTATGATATTTGTAATGTGATAATTAAAATAAACAATTTTTTAGTAGATAATATAAATTTATGAATTACAAATTTTTATGATGATATGATAAACGATTGAATAAGCTTAACACATCTGGGTAACATTCTATGATTACTTAAATGTTTCAGTAACAAATATTAATAAAATTTTTGGTAAGAACACGCATACAATTAAATTAAGCATTATAATTATACGTAAAACATTTGAAATAGATTATAACATGACTCGGATCAGATAGTCGATTATAGGTTAGTAAATATTTAAATATTTGGAATTTTATAGATGTGCCGCGAATGAAAACAATTTCACAAAATACCCAAATGGTATCTAAGAATTCTTGGCCTCTAAAAAATATACTTAACATATGAACTGGTGAATACCGAGTTTTTTTTAATGCATGGAGCGCATGTTCATTTATATGCATTAACTGATCTTTATATATTGGAAGAAGCTTATTGGATTTGAATGCTCTGTTTTAGGCATAATTGAACTGCATGTAACAATCATTCTTGTTCTTGTCCAACTTTGATATCTAAAAAATCGGGTGGTAAATTCCGATAATTACTTTCAGAATAAAAAATCTTTTTAAAACTTGAGGGAGAACTCGTATGTAAAATGATATAAAACCATTATTTCTTAATCCAAATATATGTTGTGGTTGCTCATAAATGGAAATGGTATTACATCTTATTTCGGACAATCATTATTTTTAATACAGTAATAACCCAAAAATTTAAACGTAATGTAAATTTTGTAAGACCTGTTACAACCTGTTATTTATCTATTATGATACTAAAAGAAGTTTCTAAAAATGAGTTAAAGAACTTCTACTGCGCCAAATACCGATTGTTGGATTTCGCGTCTTTGGAATTACTACATTTTTATTTTACAATAAAATTGTTATTTAACATTCCGAATTCCCGAAAGAGAAATACAATGATTGTTCATATTTCTATATGAAATATGCATTCAGTTGATTAACAAGGTAGGTGAAAATGAATTCTTTGTCAGCCTCTTTTGTCAAAGATACTTTGTAGTAACAGATATGAAAATATGAAACGTATGAGCATGTTCCTTTTCATTATTAATAAATTATTATTTGTTTATTTAGAATTATTACTGTATACGTAGTGATTATATAGATATTATATAGTGACGGTATATAGCGATACGTATAGCGATATGGATGGTAATATAAATTTAATGGCACATAAATAAATACCTGATCTACGTTCGTACGATGTACGTTAGTACACGTACGTACGTAAGTACGTTCGTACACGCACGTACGTAAGTACTTAAGTCCCTATCTACTCCTTTGAGTTTTTTATACGATATGTGCAAACAATCAGCAAAATTAAAAGTCTATGTCTTGTATTAATTAACATGCATCCAAACAGAGTATTAATTAACCACTAATAATTAACGCTGATCTTGGTAAATAATTAACGCAGATCGTGGCAAGAAGTGTATTTAAAAAATCTTCTCATACACCAACTTTAGAGTTCCATGTATATTTGTCATATACAGATATACAAGTGCAATCTCTGATAGTATAATTGGAGTGACAAAATTACAGTGTATTAGTGTAGTAAGACGACTGTGCATACGTATATGGTGCATGAAAAAGCGTAGCCAATAAATTTACAGAAAAAGGTCATCAGATTCTTAATTCGGATTGTGGTTGATCTATTAACTCATTCCTTCGAAGATGGTATCATCACTTATTGTAGAATAAAATTATGATTACGATTATTCATCCTTAAATTGTTCGATAAGCTCATTGATGATTTTCTAAAACCGTAAATTTATTAATCAAAAAATGGCATCTCATTCCAGATTTCAGTGCAACGATGTTGGAGATGTTAAGAATTATACCTAGATTCGAAAATTCTTACCAATTTTAGTTGTGGTATCCGTTATAATTATTTTTGGACAATGTATTCCATTTTTGTATTTTCACCATACCTATCTCGTAAAGTTAAGGTCTCTTCATAATTTCTGAGAAACGCCGGATGGAAATTTTTTTTCTTGTACACATTATTTGTTCAAGATTTCTCTTTTAACTTATCTAGTATATAATTGTAGTATAGTTAGTAGCATAGTTAGTAGCATAGTTAGTAGCATAGTTAGTAGCATAGTTAGTAGCATAGTTAGTAGCATAGTTAGTAGCATAGT
>CAJVPZ010001606.1:0-14072 GCA_910592135.1 Racocetra fulgida | reverse complement strand
GTTTCCTTTAATTTTTCGGGAGCCATCCAATGTATGATTTCATTTAAACAATTTATTTTACTGGTATGCGATGAATCGTGATGAGCATATCTAAAATTTGCTATCTTCGGCTCGAGTCATGAGGTCATCTGTTTAGTTTGTTTATTATTATGATTATAGTTCACAAATATTGATTCCATAATTGTAATAATAAATTTACGAACTTACTAAAATATTCGCACACCTAATATCATGATGAAGAATTTCACAGGTATGCAAAAATACGAGACCACAACAAATATCAAGAGCTATTGGTACTTTTGAACGCCATGCAATATCATTTTTACCATATAATTCTTGAAGTGTGCCATGTTCTGCCCATTCAAAAACCATAACTTGATAGTTTGCAACTTTTGAAATACCATAAAATTTAAGGATATTAGGAGAATCTTTCAATTTTCCTAATATGGCAAGCTGAGTTTGAATTTTTTGACTTTCAGATGTACCATCATCTATAATTTTTGTTCGTTTACAGGCGACTTCAATAGCTCCATTTAGCAGTTTCTTAACGAGAGGTGATTCTTTATTGCCTCGTGTGTCAGTAGAATTTCCAATCTGAGGGTCATTTAATTCTCTCGGCTCTATCTCAGTCGCTCTGATGTTTTTAATAATAGAATTTTGGCATCTCAATTGATTTTTAATAATTAATACTTCTTTCAGAACATTGTTAATATTTTGATTAGCATCAACGACACCACCGCCAATTACTTCCAAAAACTATGTAATTTTAACTTATGAATTAATTACTTGAAAATTTCATAAATTCACTAATTGATATAAAATTTACCTTTGACATTTCTTCTAGGTCAGACTTAAGAGCTATTGCATCTATTTCTCTCTGTTCGTCGTTAAAGAGCATTGTTGCAAATTGTAAATCATTCATGGTAGTTTCAAATTCATTAATAAGCGATCCGAACTTTTCTTTAACAAAATTAACATGCATTAACTTTTTAAACCCAGATAGGGTTGACACATCTTTAATGAATTGTTTCATCCTTTCCATCACGTCGATGAATTTTAAGAAGGTTTTATAGTAATTGATATCACGGAAATTTTTTTCATAATTTTGTTTCCTCCTTTCTAAAATTTTAATAGCTGCCTCAGCAGCAGCTACTCGGTCCATCAAAGAGTTACAAATATTTTTATTATATTGAACATTTTCGTAAATATTAAATATTTCTGTAATAATAGTTGTCACAGTCGAAATTAGAGGTAAGTATGGTTGGGCTGCGTCTCCGATAGCTCCAATTACACCTAGCGTGTTTTTAATAATGTTTAAGTTCGAATCAATTTCATAAGTTTCTGATGTTGTATTCATGGTTTCCTGCCCAGTATTAAAGATTTAAAAAATTTCACAGTACGTATTTATCGTTATTGCAAAGTGTCACAAATAGATTTTTTTGGAATTT
Source organism: Racocetra fulgida (assembly GCA_910592135.1). Classification (NCBI taxonomy): domain Eukaryota; kingdom Fungi; phylum Glomeromycota; class Glomeromycetes; order Diversisporales; family Gigasporaceae; genus Racocetra; species Racocetra fulgida. The sequence goes on along the minus strand of CAJVPZ010001606.1, from coordinate 12,624 downwards.
AACTTTTAGTATATCGATATGCATCGGAGTACGGTCGAAAATTTTGTCCGCAATTTGAGCCCATGCGAGAATTATAAATAGGTTCATGGCAAAAAAAAAAAACTCATACAGTATTTAAAATATTAAAATTTTAATTTTACAATAACGCTATTGAGAATCAGCTTTAATTTTTTAAAACTCCTACGGCCCTCATGGCCGTAGGAATCAATTTAGTTTTTATCCTGATAAAGTCTCATGATAAATTAACAATAAATAACGAGTTAAAAGCTGTTTTAATCTTACGGAATTACATATCGATATCGACGTTAACATTATAGCGCTGGAATACGAGAATATTTTTTTAATACGTGTTATTCTCACCCCACAATCTTTTACGTGAAAAATTTAAATATTTTAAATTACTGATTCATTAAAAATATCCTTATATGTGCACACTTAAAAATACAGTATTTGTGAAAATTTCCTTCACGCAGACAAGGCCACGCAAAGTTGATTTTTCGTTTTGCATTACATAGAATCAAAAAATTGGATCGGTCGGTCGATTTTTTTTTTTGATTTTTTTATACCTTTTTTTTTTATTTTTTAATGTTAAAGTTGCCAAAGGAAAACCAGATCTCGGGCTTACAATTTTATTTGTTGCTAACATGTTTTAGTTCAGTAAATTATAGATTTTAAAAGCCTGAAGTCTGGTTTTCCCTTGGAATTCTATCGGATAATTCCGGAAAATCATGGTCGCCATCGGGTAACACCGGATAACAAAGATCGAAAAATAAAACAGCAAAAATGGAATAATTAGCGTAATTTCCTAGCGTAAGACTACTACGGCTTTAAATATGCATGTATCGGTATGTGATATATGCAGTGCAGTACAAAAATACTTTACGAAGATCCTATCCAAATCTAAAATCAGGAGGATCCAGATTATCGTTATCGTTATCACAAGAAATAAAGTTGCATTTTACGAAAATCTATTATAAATACTGAAATACTGATCTACAGTTACACCCCGAGTAATGGTTTATATACCAGGAATTTACATGCTAGTTAAATGAAAACAATGCTAAATAAGGAAGCAATATTTGCTTGCAAAATCTTAGATATAATTGGTCCATATGAATGGAGTGCAGCCGGTTTAATATAGCTTTCATAGGGGGACATTCGTATGATTGGCTGATTGATTCAATTGCCCGGGTAACTAATTTATATGCTTTAAAGTACTTTTTGGAAACTCAACGTTTCACTAACAAAAAATCACCGTAAAAGCCATTCCTAGCTTCTAAAGAACGTCTATATACACTGTAAAAAATAATCAAAAAATAATCAACATCCCTGAGAACTTCACTTAGAAACGAATATTTTTACTATTCGTTGCTAGTACTAGTTATAGTAGCTATATGTAAGTTCTAAATGCTGGAAACGGTCAGCAAAAAAGAAGATTGAGACGTTATACTGTGTAAGCTTTAAATTTAAAGAACTTTGTATACTTTGTTTGACATGCTATTATAATAATAATAGATCAGTACTAATGTTTATTTTGCGTATTCTGAGTATTAAACTGTTAGAACTGTTAGATCAGTAAGCGTAACTTGGGTTAAGTAATAGCAATAGGTGTAATAAGCGATTATACGTATAAAATACTCTTGTTCTATTAATTATATGGTCTAAAGGTTATGCCACGTCTTTAATAAAGGTCATGATAACTAAAATATAAAATCATTTGCGTGTATTTATTAGTTTATAAGCTTCTTTGTGAAGTTTTTTCGTTTTCTAGTATATAGTATGGAAACGATAATGATAAATCTTTTGTATTTTGATTGGTTAATTATCACGGGAAATCACGGGTAGATCTACCAATCAAACGAAAGTCCTCCTATGAATATAGCTTATTATTATCGTTATATGAGGCAATGTATGCGCATATTTAGGTGCCTTATTTGTGTATGTGCATCCCTTCCCATTTTTTTTTTTTTTTTTGTCGTGCATTTCGTTTATAAAGAAAAATTTTGAGTAAGCATTTCAGGTTTAAAGTCATGCCTCGTTTTCTAATTGATTTATTACTGATCTTACTGTAAGGGCCCTATTTTTGTGGCCCGGGACCCAATGCAGGCCTCTATCTTACTGGTTTTGTCTATCGTATACATCGCATGATTTCTATAAACAAAAAAAGTTTACGTGTTTAAAATGGATTTGATAAAATATAACAAATACAAGTTATTTCTTGTTTTTGCTTATACCAGGAACGGAGTGCATGGTTTTATGGTGATTGAAGTGACTTTACACAAATACGTGCTTTGGATTTGATATTTCTTTTATATGCATCATATAAAGATGGAGTACTTTTCACTGGTGGCAAACAAATATGTATATATTAACTCGTACTCTTGACACACGATATTTATTTTTTATTGAAGACAATAACTTAGGAAGTATGTTTATGCATATCACTAATCATATGAATAACTTTAAAATTTACTTAGATTATCGACTTTGATGACAGACAAATACGCCATACATTATTGAAGTTGATAAGTTAGGAAATATTTATGCGTTATCTCTATATAAAGTGATTGAAGTTTTTAATATGCAACGAAAATCTCATTTTTGATTGGAGAGACCTCGGAACCCTATTTTTCTAGCAAAGCTCCCACATTAACTTTGAGTTAAGGTGCTTTTAAATTGAACATATATAAATAAATAAAATCTACACTCATGTAACGTAATATTTCAGAGCTTACTTTTGTGCTAATTAAACCTTTGGGTTTACTAATACCAAATGGCGTAATGCAAAAAACATGTCTTTCAGTTGCGTTTTTTCATATTAAATCATAAAAAATGATGTGCAGATTTACTATAAACATGCATCAGATCATGAAAATTGGGGACATATCCGTTGATCGCTAATCTAAGAGAATATTATTGGTTTTTATTATTGCTCGATCAGCTGACTTTATACAAAAAACTGAATGACTTTATTTACAAAATCTGAAGAACATATGGGATAAGGGCTCGCTACCCTTATTGGCTCTAATATACATGATTACATTTTCCATCATAGCGACATGTATTCATCACACAATAAAACGCAAAGGGACACCCATAGTGTCCTGTCTGCCCCACAGGTACAGAGACGATCCGAAACCATTCATGGATCCGCATACCTTCACCCAGAGGGAATCATTGAAAATTCTCATAGCTGAAAAGAGAATCGGTAACTATGTTTCTGCTGAAATGATCGAGGTTCATTCTTATGGTCCCTGCATTGCCACTTGCAGCCGTAGAGCCACTACAACAACTGGTCCTTGCACTGCCACTTGCAGCCATGGAGCCAAATACAACAATTGGTCCTTGCACTGCCCCTCGCAGCCGTGGATCCAAAACTACATCTGGTCCTTGCACTGCCACTTGCAGCCGTGGAGCCAGGTACACTACAAGGTCCTTGCACTGCTAATGCAGCCGTGGAGCCTGATACAACAAAAGAAACAACACTGCTTACTTGATTTCGGGTGGGTAAGGGAGGGAGATAGAGCCAGCCTTTACAAGGCGAGCGATAGCGAAAAGAAAGATAACCTTCTCTACTGAATTTCTTGGCCTTAAATACTCCTCCCATATCACTGGTTCATACTCGGCCACAGTCATTATCCCTTACCTCCACTATCGATCTAACAATAATCATAACCATGTGAATATCAAATCATATGCAATCTAAAATTACCTGTAAAAAACAAGTTACAAAATCTCACGACAATAATCAAAGAATAACCATAAAAGGATACATAACAAAAACTGTATGTGATCGGTTATAAAGTCATCTGATCCGCAATAATGATCGCCCTGTCACTTCGTTGACAGGCTTTTCAATAATTCATCATGTAAAATGTGAAATCTAAAGTTATAATGCTATTGGAACCGAAAATGCCAAAAATTGACTACTAAAATGCTTGCACACGAAATAATCGCAATAAACCTATTGTATCGGAATTGCAAAGCCTAAGGCTAATTAGTTATCAAAAGTCGAAAGCATCATCAAATCGAATATCTAAAATAAAGTACCATCAAAAAAGGTTGTAGCTAAGAAATGATTCAATAGCTGTAAAAGGCAACGTATCCGAACCAAACTGTGTGGGATATATTTGTAACATTGGCGGTTAAGTGACCCATCATTGTAAAATAATTTTTTAACGCACACAGGTATGAGGTTAAGTTTGGATCGGGTGCGTTTCTCCTATTTTAAAAGATGCAATTATAAATGTAAAATATTGTGTAAACTTTGAATGAATTATCGCTTAATAAATAATCTTTTATTCATTAAATTAATGTGAACAAAATGGGTTGATTGTTGTAGTTTATTTAAATGCATTGAATATTGAATTGATTTTATACTTACTAAATTCGAATATACCTATTAAACGTCGCAGATAATACTGAAATTGTCTCGCTTAAAAATAGAAGCCATACTAAAACCCATCTATACTCTTTTGTTAACAATTCTAGTCTTAAATCCTACCCTAACTGTTAAAAAAAAAAAAAAAAAAACCATGCACCTAAAATTGTTGAAAATCGCACATTAAATAGATACATACTTCAGCACTATCCAAGACATTAAATGCATTTTTATCTATCAGTCATATTGATATTAACTGCATCATACAATCAAAACTTTCATTTCAGATCGTGATCATAAAATTACGATAAACCCTGTGATTTTGCAGCTTCCATGCAAATGCGTCCAGCTAACTAAAAGAAGAAAGGTAACAATTGTAATTAATAAATAGAATTACCAAAAATAAATTAAATAAGAAGTTTTAATTTAATAATTGCCAAAATATATTAAATGGAATGTTTTAATTTAATTGCTAAAATAACTAGAGCTTTGGTTAAGTTGCAGAGAATAAAAATTGTAATTATATTTATTTAAATTAAAGATGAGTTAAGTTATAGAGAATGATTTGGTATATTTTGTATATTTGGATGTAATTTAGATTGATAAAGAGAATGTAATTATGTAAATTATTGGGATATTTGGTGGGAATAGGTTGTGTAATAGATTATGTTATTTAGAAGGTAATTTTTATAGAGTTAAATTTGTTAATTAGAATAATTATGTTACATATAAGTGTTTAAGTCTGATAAATAGATCGAGAGTGTTTGTTTAAAATATTTTAGTTTTAAGTAAATGTTATGGCAGATAGATAGGATAGGATAGCGTAATGTTGAAGATTATTTTTGTTTTATGTTTTGGTTGTTACTTTATGTTTTGATTGTTGAAGGTGTTTGGTATGATGAAATACGTATAAATATAGGTTAATTTGTATTTTATTGATTTTCGAATTTAATTAAATAGGTGATTATGTTGCTTTAATTTAAAAATATGCAATAATATTTTAATGGAATTTTGTTATTAGCATTATAGTTAGGGTTATTAAATTATTGTGATTTTATATGATTTTGTGAAATTTTGCGTAAGTTTTCAGTAATATGTTTTCATGTAAATTGTAAGAATGTGATCATATCCTCTTATGATTGGTTGTATGTTATCGATTTGTCCGTGAATTTTATGTAGAATCTACTGTAGATTAATAATTCTAGCTGAGTTTTTCATAGTGCCGGTACTATATATCACATGTAATATTTATATGAAATTTATGTTACTGAAGCTTACATAAAATTAATGTATTGTAAATTTGTAAAATGTAATTTTCAATTTTAATTACAGTGCATTTATAAATTATTTGAAAATTTGAAGAATTTGATTATTAGTATCTAATGTGGATTTTGATTGAGATAATTGATGTTCTTTGAATTATGATGTGTTATTTTAATAAATTTGTATGCTTAATGTGATGCATTGAAGGTAGAAAGATGGGTTAGTCTGTGTGGAAGATGGGTTAATTTGTTATTGGTACAGACGATTTTTTAAAACATTTTTAAGTGTTTTAGATAGTTGTTTAATATACAATTTGTTGATTAAAATTTAGGTTTAGGGACGAAATAATTGGATTTGGTGACTATTTGGCTGTTTAATTTGGCTAATGTGGTGTGATGGTGAGTTTTAATAAGTTTTAAGCTTGTTAAGTTATTTTAATATAGGCATTTATTGTTGTATCTATAGATTTTGTTAGAGTAGGTTTAGTAGTAATAAGGGAGATGTGTTTTAAACCTAGAAGATAATTGTATAAGTTTTGTTAATTAAAGTTTAGTTTAGTATTTTATTGTGTTTTACATGTAGTGTAATATGAGAGAATAGATTTCTTATTTGAGAAACAAAAAGGAACCAATAATTATATTATACTAGTAGAACTATGAATAGTAACAATAGAACTTTTAAAAGTATTAAAAAATATATATTTAAACAAAAAATTATCTATACAAATAAAATACAATAAAGAAATAAAGACACAATATGATAAAAAAGAAATAAAAATTTTTAAAAAAATTTAAGAGAATAAAAACTAATTAAAAAATAATAGAAGATCTATTTCAAAAATTAAAAATAAATTACCAAGTAAAGACAAATAACTAAAGAAAACTTAAATATTATTTATATAAATACTTCAAAATAGAAAAAATAAAGAAAAAATTAAAAGATACTATTATTCTACCAAAAAAACTATAAAAAAAATAAAAGAAATAGAATTGAAAATTTTTAAAAAAATATTCTAAAAAGAGACTTTACAACAAATAAATATTATAATATATAGGGAGGTATTAGTAGAAACTAAGCAAATTGTTTTTAGTAAGTTTTTTTTAAAACTTTAAATTAAAATATCTCGATAGCTATTAAACTAAACTTAATAAATTTTTTATTATTTTAATTCTATAACTATATAAAATTAAAATAAAAAAATGTTTATCAAGTTTGGTTTAATAGTTGTTGAGATATTTTAATTCAAAACCTAAAAAAAAATTATTTAGAAACAATTTGTTTAGTTTCTACTAACACCCTCCATATACTTTAATTTCAAAAAAAAAAACACAACATATTTGAAACTTAATAGAAAGATTACAAGAAACAGATATAAGACTACAGAAGAATATCTTAAATAGTTAATATCTTTTAATAAAAGAAAAGAATTAATAATTAAAAAAAAAATATAAAAAGAAAAAAAAATAAAAAATATTTAAAAAACTTTACTTTTGAAGAATTCACAAATTATTCATTGAAAAAACTAAATATAATTTATACAATTTAAAGAAAAAACTTTTAAAATTAGAAAAAATAAAAGAATTAGTACTTAAATAATATATTGGAAGTGGATAAACCCAAAATTATTATTTGAAGAATACTATTGTATAGAAAATAAATCTTTTGACAATAAAAGAAAACTAAAAAGAAAATTAACAGTAAAACAATCATTAGAAAAATTAAAATTCTTAAAAAAAGAACTTGAAAAAGAATTAACAAAAATAATACTATAGAGTAAAACTTTGAAAAAGAAAATATTAACAATATTTAATTGCTTTAAAAACAAAGACTATTGGTAGATAGTAGAAGAAATAAGACTTATTACAGAAGCTATAAATTAGAAATATATAACATTATTAGCAATAGAAAAACTATAAAAAAAATACAAAAAAGAGTATATACAAAAAGATTATATTTGATTTCTTAAAAGAATATACAAAAAAAGAATAGAATTATTAATTATATCAAATATATATACTAAAAAGTTTAAAAATTTTAAAGAATATAAAAATAAATATAAACAATAATAGATACAATATAAAGGACAGAAACAATATAAACTAATACTTGAACTAATTTGAAATAAATTACAAAATACAAGATGTGAACTACTTACAAGAGAATATAGAATTATTATAGCAACAACTTATAATACCTAAAATATTAGCCCATACAGAAAGACAAATAATATTTAAAGATCCTTATAATCTACCAAAAAGATATATAGTGCAAGTAATATTATTTTTAATTATAGAACAAAAACTGTATATTTTATTAAGCCAGAGAATAAACTCAAAAAAGAATTTTTATAAAACATATAATAAACCAGGAGGAAAAGGACAACTCCAACTAATAAAACAAAGAATATATAAAAACACAGAAAATACAGAAACAACTGCATGTAGAGAAACATTTAAAGAAGCAGAAATTGTGCTACAAAATGAAAAGTTAATTAAAATACAGGAAAATTCTTATTATTCTACTGAGGAATAAATAGCAACAGAATGTCATCCAACCTATGCAAAATATTTAATAACCTTAGCATTATTTATACACTTACTAGAACAAGAACCAAAAAGGACTAAACCTGAAAATATGGGAGAATGGAACCTTTATTTGTACCAACAAATACAGGAAAATATAACAATAATATCTATGATATATTATAATTTAAAATATATATTTGAACAAATAGAAAAATACCCCATTCTACAAAAGATACACCAAGCAAAATTCATAAATATAAAAAAACTAGAAACCAAACCAACATATTACAGAATGTTTGAAGAATTAGACTCAGAATATGAAAGAGAAGTAATATTTTATATAACAAAACAAGAATTTGATAAGACATTAAAAGCAAAAAAAAATATAACTACCAGAGAAATTAGACGAATGAAACAATTAAAGATAGAATTACAGAAAAAGATAACCCCCTACTAAGTAAAAATTAAACATATAAATAGACTAGAAAAATTAATAGAAATGTATAAATACCTTTCAATATTTGATAAAGAAGATCGACAACTTTTATGGGACGATCTCCCAGGGTTAAAGACCTATACAAAATACCTGCAGAATTATTATGTAGAATACAACAAAGACTATATACATTCAAATTAAAACATAATGAAAATGGAAACGCCACAAGCATAAAGATATGCCGTTTTGATAATAAATCAAAACAATTGGAGAGTTACAATGTTTGATCACAGAATATAAAGATTTAATATTAATAATATAGAAATACCCGGAAGATCACAATCCGGCCACCTTTTTGTAAACCATAGCCCTGAAATTCAAATCAATATTCAGATTGCAAGTACTATCGACTTCTTTTATAAAGAATCATTTTCTTATACCAGGAACGGATTGCAATGAAGAACATGGTTTACCAGTGACTGAAATGATGTCTGCATAGATTTCCCCGCTCCTGGTTTTGCGCAACTGTGTTGCGCAGCTACTTATGGTTATATGAAAAACTATCTGTACGCCACTGCATACAACAGTACAGTATATCTAGTTTTTATCTGGCATTTTAGCCTGAGTTTAATTAAACTCGACAGACAGAACGTTTAGTAATCCTAGAAGGGATTACATATATAATCCATGTTATAATAATAAAAGATTGGTTAAATTCATATTAAATCTCAGGTAAAGCTTTTAGAGCACCAAAGCAGCCGTTAGCATTATAACTAGTGTTGACACACTGGTGCATTTACAACTACGCAAGAGAGAAATTATCGTTATTGTGTTAATAAATATAGTAGTAACGGAGCTACAGAACTAAGAAATGAAGCATCAAAATGCTAACGCTTGTTATAATAAATTTTTTGCCCCTTTGTACTAAAAATTACAATGCTTTGAAGCATTATATAGAACAAACGTTAAATAGGATCAACAGAGCCGAATTGAATAATCCATATGACTCCAATTACATGGAATGTTAATGATAAATCCGCTCTTTTAGATGTGGATTCAAATGAATTATACAGGTGAGAACAAACATTATATGTATCTTTATGGACATAATAAAGCATGACATTTCATAGTTAGCAAGATATTTCGTATTCAGGCTATATAACTTATCACCTTGTTACATTGCTAAACTTTTTTCAATTTAAGATCTTGGCCAAAATAATGAAGATGCTGTAATTTGTACCACTAATCCAATTCCGTTACAATGCAAATTGTTTTACTTTGAAATTGAAATTATAAATAATAATGAAAATGGGTAAAATGCAAAACATCTGTTAACTTTAAATAAGTTTCGCTTTCTTATAATTTTTAAATCTTTTTAAAGAATTATTGCAATCGGATTTTGCACAAAATCAGTTGAACTAAATAAGTTACCTGGTAATTATGGGATCTAATTTTTATCAACCATAAAAATATATTTATTCGATAATCATGTTATTTACTAAACATTTATAGGGTGTGGTAAGTACTCGTGGGGATATCATAGCGATGATGGAAATTTTTTTGATTGTTCAGAGACCGAAGAGCCATATGGGCCTACATTTAAAGCCGGTGATACTATTGGATGCTGTTTAAATTTTAGAAATAACACTGTATTATATATTAAAAATGGTGTGAATCTAGGTAATCATTATTGTTTAATGTCCAATTTATTTGAGTGATAAAAGTTAATGTTTTACACCATTTTTAAGGAGTTGCATTTAGAGATTTAAAAAAAGATTTAGAGAAAGATCCTTATTATCCTTGCATTGGGATAAGGTCAAAATGCGGACCTATATCTATAGAGGCGAATTTTGGAAATAAAAAGTTTAAATATACGGGTATAATATATATTTTTTATCAAGCGCTGAATATTTATTTATTACATGTCTAATTTTTTTTTTTGAAATTTATTTTAATGTTACTTTCACGAATAGCAATAACTGATGATGATATTGATGATGATCAATTGAAAGAAAAATGGATAAAAGCTCTTAAACAATGCGATAACGAAGATAAAGACATGATTGAAGATTTAATAAAGTCATTAGGAATTAACCAAAATACGGTTACATTAAGATATAGTGCAAAGGCTTATTTTATTATGGGAAAATATGAAAAGGCGCTTGCAGATTTAGAAAAAATATTAAAGATTGAGCCAAACAATGCATGCGCATTTAAATATCGCGGAGAAACTTATCTTATATTGAGTAAATATGAGGAATCAAAGGCGGACCTAAAAAAATTATTAGAAATAAACAAAGATAATGAATGGGCATCACAAGCTAGTAATGAAGTTGATAGGTGGTAATAATTGTTGTAGAACTTATCTACAAAAATGACCAATATAATTCTCTATTAATTAATTAATCTTTCTCTATTCTTCTATCTGTTATTCTCTTTGCTACGTGTTAATCAACAGGAAGTAAGCGTAGAATTTAATAATACATAATTTATTGACAACAAAATAGAAATTTCTATTAATTAATTAATCTTTCTCTATTCTTCTATTCTGTTATATGTTATTCTTTTTGCTACATGTTAAATCAACAGGGAGTAAGTGTAGAATTTAATAATACATAATTTATTGACAACAAAATAGAAATCTCTATTAATTAATTAATCTTTCTCTATTCTTCTATCTGTTATCTGTTATTCTCTTTGCTATGTGTTAAATCAACAGTTGGTAAGTATAGAATTTAATAATACATAATTTATTGACAACAAAACATAATTCTCTATTCTTCTATCTGTTATCTGTTATTCGCTTTGCTACGTGTTAAATCAACAGGGAGTAAGTGTAGAATTTAATAATACATAATTTATTGACAACAAAATATAATTCTCTATTAATTAATTAATCTTTCGCTATTCTTCTGTTAACTGTTATTCTATTAACTGTTATTCTATTTGCTATGTGTTAAATCAACAGGGCGTAAGTGTAGAATTTAATAATACATAATTTATTGACAACAAAATATAATTCTCTATTAATTAATTAATCTTTGCTACGTGTTAAATCAACAGTTTGTAAGTGTAAAATTTAATAATACATAATTTATTGATAACAAAATATAATTCTCTATTAATTAATTAATCATTCTCTATTCTTCTATCTGTTATCTGTTATTCTCTTTGCTACGTGTTAAATCAAGTTTGTAAGTGTAGAATTTAATAATACATAATTTATTGACAACAAAATATAATTCTATATTAATTAATTAATCTTTCTCTATTCTTCTATCTTTTATCTGTTATCCTCTTTGCTACGTGTTAAATCAACAGGGAGTAAGTGTAGAATTTGATAATACATAATTTATTAACAACAAAATATAATTATCTATTAATTAATAAATCTTTCTCAATCCTTCTATCTGTCATCTTTGCTACGTGTTAAATCAACAGTTTGTAAGTGTAGAATTTAATAATACATATTTTATTAACAACAAGATATAATTCTCTATTAATTAATTAATCTTTCTCTATTCTTCTATCTGTTATCTGTTATTCTCTTTGCTACGTGTTAAATCAACAGGGCGTAAGTGTAGAATTTAATAATACATAATTTATTGACAACAAAATATGATTCTCTATTAATTAATTAATTAATTAATTAATCTTTTTCTATTCTTCTATCTGTTATTTTTTATCTACATATTAAACTAATAGATGGTAAGTTTAGAATTTAATAATACATAATTTATTGATAAAAAATATAATTCTTTAGTAATTAATCTTTCTCTATTCTTCTATCTGTTATCTGTTATTCTCTTTGCAATGTGTTAAATCAACAGTGAGTAAGTGTAAAATTTAATAATACATAATTTATTGACAACAAAATAGAATTCTCTATTAATTAATTAATCTTTCTCTATTCTTCTATCTTGTTATCTGTTATTCCATTTGCTACGTGTTAAATCAACAGTTGGTAAGTGTAGAATTTAATAATACATAATTTATTGACAACAAAATATAATTCTCTA
>CAJVPZ010001605.1:0-14074 GCA_910592135.1 Racocetra fulgida | reverse complement strand
TGAGAGTGAAAACCTGGAAACCGATCATAGTAAATCATTAAATCGGTTTCCAGGTTTTCACTCTCACGCACTCATATGGGAATCTGTCTGCTATTCGTACAGGCTCAATCTCAGAACTAAATATTGCTTCTTTAAGAAATGTTAATGAAATAAGTTATTCGTAAACCGCTTCTAACATATCTAAAATTGCGTCAGCAAGAAACCACTTCTAACATCTCTAAAACTGCATCATCAAGAAACCACTTTTAGCATATCTAAAACTACGTTAGCAAGAAACCACTTTTAACATATCTAAGACTACGTCAGCAAGAAACCACTTTTAATATATCCAGCAAGAAACCACTTTTAACAGACATAGAACTGCATCAGCAAGAAACAAACTCATAAACAACTCCATATATGAAGCAAATAGAGAAAACCACCAAGAAGATATTTAATAGCTAAAGAGAATTAATTATGCAAACATTCATGAAATGATGAAAATGCTGCTCATTCTAACGAAAGGAGTCTTTACACTGACAGTATGGCTGTGGAGCCCAAAACTAATTCAATGAAGGCCTTGCACTCATAGTCTCTCACTTTTTAAAAATTTTATAAAATCCAAGAACAGTGTAAGGGAATATGGTATTTGCGAGGTTCTATAAAGAGTACTTAGGTTGCTATATACTTAAGTTTAAACTTTGCTTGCAATTTTTATATAATTGGCTGTTTAAATCAATTTTATATTATTTATATAGTAAAAGTATTTTTTAAAAAATAAAACTACAAAGAATAAATAAAAAAAGTATATAGAAAGTTTTATTAGGACCGTGGGACTCCACTATAATAAATAATCCAAATCCCTTTTGTTTTAGATAAGTTAGCATAATATCGACTTCTGAAAAATAGAAGAATTATATTATTATCATGCTAGCTTCTCTAAAATAAAAGGGATTTTGATTATTTTTAATATTGGAGTCCTAAGACTTTTGTATCCTTTTTTTAATTTATTCTTTTTTTAAAAAAAAGTACTTTAAACAGTATAAAAATTAAAATTAGATTGATTTGAACAGCCAATCATATGACAGGCTTTCTATGATCCTTGCACAACTACTGCAGCCGCGGAATCTAATTATTAAGTTCTTTGCGCTACTACTAAATCTCTCTGGCGTCACCCAAAAAATTAGTTACGTATCAGAATTTGAAATTAAATATCGGTATTCAGATAGCGATTGATTGATACTAATAACTTATCGATATAGATTTTTTTTGTAACAAAGCAAATTATATTTATATGTATATTCTTTTTTTATTAACACTACATTAATTCAATTTCATAATAAAATAAAAATTTCGGTTGGGATGGCCAAGATGATAAAGCCAGCTTCGTTATGAGGCGAACAATAACGAAGAGAAACATAAGCTTCATCTACTAAAAATTATCCTTAAATACATCGTATTTACATAAATTATTCTTTCCCTTCTGGCCCTGCTGATTTCATACTTGAACCCATATGATAATGCCCTTTTATTATCAATTAATTTACACTTGTATGATTTTTAAATTATAAAATAAATATTTTTTAAATTAACAAAATAACAAAAACTTAGATTTATATAAATATTTGTAATTCCCATGTGTATTGCAAGTACCTAGTTTATTATGATCACATTTAATTTTAATAATTGCCGTCAAATTTACTTAACATTGTAGGTATTTAACCAATAAATCTACATTTTAACGTGGTAGGATTTATATTTTTAAATCGAGGTTCTAATTTTTAGCTTCAGCTGCAACAATTATTGTCATGTCTAACTTTTAGAATGACAGATTTAAATATATTGCATAATCCCACATTATTTCTTGGATATTTAATCAAGTCAAAGTCTTGCGATTTAACGTTAACTATTACATTATATCTAAAAAATTTACTAGCAAATTAACTTTAGGATTAAATGTTGTGCGAAACAAACGCGAAAAATCATACTAATGTCGTGACTAAAGTTGGCGCTCGACTGAATTTGCAACTTCAGTTGCACTTGACTGAAATTAGGCCTGAAATAAAATCATCTTGTACGCATTAGTTAGCAATTTTAGGCGAGTATAACTTCAGCCAGCTGAAGTTGTACTTTCAAGTCAGGTGTCAACTTCAATCATGGCATTAACTCTACGAAGTAAAAAAAGTTTTCTTGTAAAGTTTGTATCACTATATCCTCCAAATCTTAAAATGTAATCCTAACCTAATATCACAATCTTTTATGTGGTAATGCTGAGATACTATAAATTAATTAGCCTTACAAAAGCTTTTGAAGTAGAAATCTTTACATAATCATCATTGATATAAAACTATAAAAAAATTTTTACAGTTTTTTACGGCATCTAATTATTTATGAATAAAATTGATTCAAAATTTTAAATAATAATGGCCGTACATTTTCACCATTCATGAAATAAACCATTTTTTCAAAGGTACAAAACAGACTTGTTTTCGGTAATTACTAAATTATTGACCAAAATTAAAATCTTGAAGATCATCGGCAAAAATTATGTTAATGCAGGCCAAAGTACTGAACATCTTTGACGACAAAAATTAGTCATACGAATCATGCTTATAAACGATACATGTCTCAAAATTTTTAATCTAAGCATTATAGATCTTAAACTGGTACTCTAACTTCGTAGACAATCACTTTATAAGTATTTATTTTAGACAATAAGGCCATTCAAAGTTAATTAGTTGGTTAACGTCAATATTTCAAATTTAGAGACGGGGGGACAATTTAAACAAACATAATAAAATAAACAGAATTATAAATTCTTATTTAATTCAAATAAATGTCAAAATTTATTAATTATATATTTCAAAATCAGTTTTGGAATATATAAATTCACTTTACATAAAGCTTAAAATATATATTAAGCACGAACTTTTTTGTTCTTGCTTTGAAATACAATTGGTGCACGAGTAGACCATTCATGGCCACTAGCCTCACATGAAATACAAAGTGGGTAAATAGTTTTAAATTGAGACTTTAAATTTTCAGAAGGCTCAAGAATACCATCATCTGCTCCGCACCAATAGCATAAATCAACATCTTTAATGCGACAAGAATAATAGTTTCGTTCAATTGGTGAATTACAAGTAAGATTTTGACGTATATGAAGTTGCTCAAAAAGTTTATGTTCATTTGGAAGAATTGGTGCTCCACAGCTATATGAAATATTTTCTAGGTACTGTATAATTATTTCTGAATTACTTTTACTTAAACATGTATCACTATAAATACAGCGATATTTTCCACAAAAATCACAACATACTAGAAGTCAAATTTTTGTATTTACATATATACCAGCCTGAGAATCTTCATTTGCAACTTTTTGTTCTATTAACCGATATCTTTCACTTGTTATTTGCCCATATATATCATTAAATTCTTTGTAGTGTTCTTTATCTATATAATAAAATGTTAAAAAAATAAATAAAATACAAATTTATTATAGTAGCTGAGGCTGAGATTGGCTGAAGCTAAGGTTTTAAAATATTTTAATATTGAATTTTAAAAATTTTTTAAGCCTTTTTTTGTCAGTTTTTTTTTAGTGTTAGATTAGGTTTAGAGATAGTTTAGTAATAAAAGAATACAAGTGAATTTTAGTAGTATTATAGATTTAACTAGAGACTCATAATTTTCACTTCAACGAATCTCAGCTTTAGCAATTACATTTATTAATTTTTATAATATTAACCTATAGAAAGCTCAGGATCAGGTAAAAAAATAAAATTTCAAACTCAGTAATTGGCATTCGAATTGGCTGACATATTTGACATTCTAGATTAGTATATTTTTTAATTTGAAATGTATAAGTTCGAACTTGGCAATGGGATTTTAGAAACTTCTGATAAAGTGTTGCTTTTTTAATGAATTTGATGTGGTCATTGTCTGTTTAAGACTTGAATCAATTGCATAAATAGTCTAAATAAATATATTATTTATTATTTATTTTTTAATAATAATACTAATTATATACTTTTAATACAAAATATTTAAAAATAATTACTTCAAAAAATTGTTCAATTTCAATATCTGTAGCAATATGTCCAGTAAGTAAGTAATTATCATGAAGCTTTAAATATTTTGTTCTTTTATTTAAAATTGTTTGAATATCTTCAATTGATGCAAATAATTCTTTTTTTATTTTAGAATTATTTTCTGCTACTTGATGAATTAATTCCATTGTTTTAAGTTGAGCAAATTCTAATTCAGAACTTTTACTCATTTGATTACATTGCAATGCTATATCTTGTAATACAAGATTAAGAGGTAGATCGTCATTAAAGGGTATAAATTTTATATAGTTGTACAGCAGAGATCAATTATAGCTAGAGCTTGACACGTCACTTTGACTTTATAATAAACTGTATTATGTTAAGCAAAAAATTATTATTTAACCCTCTAGTTCAATAAAACATAATCTATAAAATCTGTAAGTTAAATAAAAACTTTCTTTTATTATACAAAATAACAACTTTACTCAGTAAGCAACGCGCATTCGGGTTAAAATACCTTAAAGTTACTAATAATTTCGATTCCTAATTATTTTAAAATACACTATAGGAACTGAACTTTTAACAACAAATGTTGAGAAAATAGTGAAAAAATTGCATTTATAAGTCAAATATGTATTTGGTTGGTGTTTAAAGCTGCATTTAAGAAGTGTTGCATTTAGAAAGATTGCGCTTGGAGAGATTTAGATATGTGAACATAATGCTGTAATTTTTTATAAGTTACAGCATTTTTTTTTGCTATAACATTATAATTATAACAAGTTATGGCATTACATTCACACCTCTAGATAACGGTATAATTACTAATACTGTAATGTAATGTAATAACTAATAAAATAAAAAAAAAAACTTCTATCTATATATACATATCATATTTTATTGGGAGGTTTAAAGTCGAAAGAATTTATTTTGCGAAATAGAAAGTATTTATTTTTTTGGAATAAACTATTTATATTTTCAAACCAAGTTCTAAATGCATTTATTTATAATTCAAACTATATACATTTCAATCACTATATATATGAGTTATAAATTGTATTTCATGAAAGAGAATTTCCAAACACTTCCATTTCATTTTCCTATTTGATCACAGATTCGATTTTTTAAGTACCTACATATTTCTAAAACTCGTTAACTTTGAAATTGCCCATTTTTATTTATCTTATTCAATCTACTTGAAGCATTCTATTAGATCTATTAGATCCTCCCATCTCTGCAAAAAAAATACAAATAAATGCTAGTTTAAACTCTAGGAAAATAGCCTCCAGCTATCAGTTAGTAAAATGAGAGAATAACGCATTTATTCTCCATAGCGGAGAATAAATACATTATTATCCCATTTTACTAATTGACGGCCGGAGGCTATTTCACTAGAGTTTGAAATTAAGTCATTGTTAAAATAACATATAAATCTCCACAATCAGTAAAATGATATTCAAGATTTCAAATGCCAATACCATGTAAGCGCGAAATCATGCTACCTTGTGCATAATTCAGATATGCATTTGCGCATTGTTTTGGGTAACATACTGTAGGTAAGTTTTTTTTTCAAGTTCGCCGTTTCGGTTCCAGAGATCTATAAAAAAATAAGATTCAATTTACTTTGTCGCTTCACTTCTTTTTATATACTAACCTTTATCTTGTTCTAGTTCACCCTTTCGAATCCAACAGACTATATAATAGAAATTCAATTCAGATAAGTTTTTTTTTTTTTTATTCTCTTTTTTTTTACTCGCCCATTTTCCATTTTATTTACTACAATACTGAAAATCTACAAAGAAGTAAAATTCAAGTTTGGAAAGCTTTTTTTTTTTTATATTGACACCGCTAAGTTTTTTTTTTATAAATTGTGCTAACCCTAACTCTGATTCTGAACCTATTCTGATTACAGTGATTAGAATTACTTTGTGAAATGAGCTGCCGGGTAAATAAGCTGTCTATGAAATAGTCTGTTGGTGAAATGAAATGTTTACGAAATGAACTTGTCTATGAATTAAACTGTTTGTAAAGTGAATATCTACGAAACGAATGGCACTGTTCTTAACTATATTTATCGTTCGTTTCAGAAACCTATGAAAAAAAGATCTAACCAGATAAGTTTGTTTTTTTAATTCATTTTTTTTAGCATTCACCAACAAGTTTTTTTTTTTATAAATTGCACTAACCTTAATTCTAATGACAATAGCCAAATTATGTTGTGAAATGAACTGTCAATTAAATAAACTATGAAATAAGCTACGGGATGAAATAGTCATCTTATAATAATATTTTCTGTTAATTAGGTTGTCTGTGAAATGGTTGTCTATAATATGAGTGTCATTGCTCTCAATTATATTCCTTGCTTTATTCCAGAGACCTATAAAAAATAAAAATCTGACTAAAGAAATCTGTTAATAGGAGAAGGCGAAGAGTAAATGCATTTAATAGTAAATTCAACTTATCTTCAATGAGGTTTTTAGCTTTTCTGCACCATACATACGTATGTACGCTATTTAACTAGGCTGTTAAAGATCTTTACTTTTGAAATCTTGAAAGATCTAGGTTAGCAAAAAAAAAAAATCTTGAACCTGCTAATCTCAGATCTTGAGTATGTCTATAACGAAATAATTAAGCTTTTTCTTTGCTTACAGGTTATATCATAGGCTTTTTATTTTTTAACAGTTTGTAATGAGAAATCGTTCGCCATTCCAGTATTTATGAAATTTTAATATTAAATACCCGCCGTATATCATTATGAAATGTCGATCATTTTATACCCTTCAACTGCGATTTGCCACTTAACTATTTACATAATTCTTTCTGCTAGATTTGCCCAGCTATGATATGGTGCAGTTTTAGCAGCTATTAATATGTCAAAATTACCTTTAAAAAAAGATATATTAAAGAAATCTGAACTGAATCAAATATACATCTGTGATCTGGTCCACTATCAGTATAAATCATTAAAATTTCAGGCAAAAATTCATAATAATAATTGTTTAAATTATTATAAAATTCTGTGCTATGTCGAAGAGCTGAACTAGATTGAAAAATTGTATCCTTATATAATATAAAAACCTGTTCATTATAAAATAAATCAGTAGATTCTTTAGGTATTGTAACCAATAGTGTAACTGATAGTGTTAAGAATAGTTTAGTAAAGTCATGATTGCTTGTATTTAATGTTGCTAAAGAAGGTACAGCTACATGTTTATTTCTAACCCCAGTTGATATTACAACATCTTCTCCTATTGGTACATTATATTTATCATCAATAAATATTAATACTGCATATTCTTTAAATTTTATAGAAAATAGCAAAGATATTTAAATACAGCATGACAGTAATGAACATCAGGATAAGATTTTTTAAGTTGTTATACTTGAACTTTATATTTAATATCAAATTGTCTAACATAATTAATGCTAAATTTTGCACATAGATTTTTGGGACAAAATTGTAAGGCAATCTATTGTTCTGAGAGAACTAAAAATTCTTCAATCAAATCTTCATCTTTTTTTTTATTTAATCTTGAGACTATAGTATCTTTTAAATCATGAATAGATATAAAAGTAGCATATAAAGTGTAACTCTATAATATCGATCATTAACTGTAAGTATATTTTAAAATATATTATAATAAATAAAAATTTAAACTAACCTCTTAAAAATATATTGCAACTTCTTTTCAAAATGTATTAAACTTTGTGCCTTTAAATCTATTATTAATTCAAAGATCAACAACAATTTCTGGATTATCTAATTCTAATATATGCTTTAATTATTTATCTAATTGCTTTATTTTTTCTGTTACACCACTACTAGAGACTCTAGTCAAATCACAATATAATAACATAAAATATTTGGTGTAATTCAGGTTAAAAGTGAATACTATAAATTATATATATTTAGTTTTAATGTTTAATTAATTTAATCATAGCAGAATTTAATAGTATCTTTTTAAATATATTTTTCTCATTACTCATATAAAATAATGAAGAAGTTTTTCTTGGATTTTAATTATTATTTTGGCTTGTAAATTATCTGATCTTTTATTAGAATCAAAAAGAACACTATATAAAATTCAAAGTACCAAGATAGTTTTCATAATAGTATTGATAAAGTATAATTATTGTATCTTGTTGTAAATTTTTAATAAAAGTATATCTTTTATATTTATTTTGCGGCAAATATTTATCAGGCAATATTACTTCATAATTATTTGTTTGTGCACTTTTGTAGCTAACAGCTTATAATATTCTTTAAGATCTTGTCTAAAATATTCAATTCGAACTTCAATGTTACTATCATCTACTAGATTGTGTGTAGATTGTATAGAACTATAAATTATACTAACACTTTTGCTAACATATTCAAGATATTTTATATATTTTTGAATATATGAAATTAATATAAAAACTTTATTTATAAATTTATTCCATGATTTATTTCCTGCCTATAGTTGAACTATACACTTTTTAATATTTTCTACCAATAATTCAAAATTAGGACTTTGCAAAGCTTCCTTTTTATAATGAGACACTTTTTTATAAAATTGTTTATTTTGATATCTATGCAAAGTTGAAACAAACTCAAAAATTTGACAACCCTGATCTTGCAACTTTTGATGATATTCATCATACTTCCAAAGTAAAGCAATAAGATTTTCTACAAATTGTTTACCTATAGTTGTTTCTTTTCTATTTAACCATCCACATTTTTTTTTGCAAAATATTTAAAACATCATTAAATAGATTATTATATCTAGAATTGTCAAACTTTAGGAGAAAAAGAGAACACTGTGCAGAATGTTCTATTATAATATTAAATGTATCCAATTAATTACTAGAATTAGCTGATTGAATTAATTCATCTTTAATTATAAATTATACATGTGAAACATCTCTTTTGTTCTTTTTACATAATGCTAAACTGTCTTTAACATCTGAAGCAACAGTGCAATACTAACTATTTTTTATACAATGAATTTCAACTTTAAATATTTTATAGTTTTTGTATTTGCTATCAGCTTGTTGTAAAAGTTCTTGAAATATAAGAAGATTATCTATTTTAAACAAAGTGTTTAATAATATTGTGGATGGAGTTTAAGACTTACACTTAACTATTATGAATAGATATAGCATTACAAGTAAATTTTGAAATTTAATTTAAATATATATGTATATATAAAAGAGTATGATAGTTTGTTTGAGGCTAATTTAATGCCTTGAATAATTTTGGATTAGTATACTTATTATAATAAATGTTGATTATATAAAAAAACAGATATAAAAAACATATTTATAACCAGTATTCTAACTGTTTAAGTAAGCTATTGTTCTTATCTTAGATTAGAGCTAACCTTATTCAATTTAGAAGTTATTTGCATTATGATTATGCAAAATATTATTTGATTCTTAACTATTAAATGAGCTAATGATAAGCTTTTCCTTGGTGATACTCAAATACTAAAATACAGAAATATATACTTTTAATTACATAAATAACATTGACTAAACTTGTATGATTAAAAAGAAGATAATAGCTTTGAATATCATAGTGATATCTAGTAATACTCTTTGATCATTTATAGTGTTGGTACAATATTTATTTTTAGCTATCATTATCTATATAATTCGAATTGATGCAAATATTAAATCCTTCATATATATAAATCCTGCATATTATCATTGTTATATGTATATAGGATTGTTATGAAATTTTCGCTTATGTAATATATATAATTTGTAGTATAATTTTATAATAGTTTATGCAAAGTTAATAGTTGTAATGCATTCTTTAATTAGACTTTATATTATTATACAATATCCTTGTAAATAGTTAATAGTCAATTTGTAGTTTAATTGTATATATTAATAAAGGCATATAGAATATTTGTTAAAAAGTTAGTTAATTAATTAGTAAATAGGTATTTTAAGATTTTTAGAGAAAGTTTTAGTCAGTTCTTAGTTTTGCATTTTTTTTAATTGTGTTATAGTAAGTTTGGAACTTGCTAGGTTAGTTAGTAGAAATAGAGATACTAGTACTGTTAATATTTGGAACTCAAATAAAGATATTGGTTTAACACTTTTAGTACCTGAAAAGAAAAGAGATAATAAATAATTGCTTTCTTTTCTTTAATATTGATGTTTCTGAGTTAAATCAGTATTTATAAAACAAAGTCTCTCCTACTAGATATTACAAGAATTCACAAAATATATATATTGCACTAATTTGAAAAAAGGTATAAAATTCTAAATTATGATTGGCTCAATATATATATATTTATTTTTGAGGAAGTTATAAATCTAAGGGGAGATGATATTAACCAACTAATTAACTTTAAACAGTCTAATTCACAGATAATATATATTTACTTTTTTTTTGAGATTCTTTAATATTAAGATTATACTTTAAATACTGCAATTTTTGCAGTACTGAGAAATAAGTATAAATGCCTAAACAAAGCTCTAATGAAGAGGCACAGTCTGCTATCTTGAGAACATTGATATTATTACATTTGCTTAAACATATCACTATAGTTGTTAGGTGATATAGATAATTTATTTATATAAATATTATAAGGTAATCAGCAGTTTATCGATTTTTAGCAATTCAAATTTGTTGTCAACAAAATTAATGCATCAGTATTGATTAATTTTGATAACTCTTCTGTTAATAGTGCCATATTAACACAAGAGGCTAGTGTGGTAGTTTGACACCTCTATTTTATGTTTATATAAATAAAATGATAAAAGTAATAAAGTAAGGCATATATATTTTTAATACCAATCTCTTGAAAAGTAGTATAATCAGACTATTTTATAATTACATCCTATATAGTTACACCTCTATTTAAGCATAATATTTTATTAAAACATAATGCAAAAACCTCATTATAGTCACAAATTACTTATAATTACTATCACAAAATTTAATTTTTAAACATTAATTTATTAAAAGTTTTTTTGTATTAAGTTAACCATCTTTGAGTCTCTAAGTAAAGTTGTAGAGCTCATTAAGATGAATCTAATTGTAGTTAAATCATCAAAATTGGCCTAGTGAATACTAAGATTTCTTTAAAAACATTTCACTAACTATATCAGTCACACAATATATCACATGTAATTATAGCAAAAATATATAGAATTACATATAAATCTTGTTGCAATAATGTTTCTTCACTTACATATTAACTTTAAATTAAATTTTATAAATAAATACATAAAGAAAAGAAAAATAAAATATGTTTTAAGCTGAATTAAAATTTTGCAATTTTAATACAATATGAAATGTAACTTTGTCAAAAAAAATTAGCAGTTTTAAAGTAATAATTATATATAAAATTATACTCTAAACAATTTTAATTAGAGAGTAAAAAGGTTATTTTAGTAAAAAAAAAGTTTTCTATAATATAAAACTTTTTTTTACTTAGATAAACTGTTCTAACCTCTTAAACAAATTTGTTTAGCACATAATTTTACATGCTTTGTATTTTGCCAATTTTATTTTTTACACTTTTTATTTAGTGAAAAATTAGATCAAAAGTTATACAAAAAATATAAAATATGTAGAATTATATGCTAAATAAATTTGTTTAAAAAATCAGAACAGGTTATCTAAATAAAAAAAGTTTATATAAAAAAACTGAAAAATTTGATATTAGTATATAAAAAACCTTTTTTTTACTAAGATAACTCTTTTGTATATCTAAACTGATATTGTTTAGAATATGATTTTATATAATAAGGATTCAAATACTGAAATTAATAAATCTGAATATAAAATTTTAGGAAAGTATAGAAAAACTCTTCATGAGATATAAAACTTTTTTTTTTATTATTATATTGATTGTCTTAAAAAATTTAATAATCTTTTTAAACAAAAAAATGGCTTTGAAATATTGAATCAAAATTTAAAATATAGTAGATGACAATAAAGGTTTGAAGTAAGCAAAAAGCTTTCAAAACATAGAATGAAAATAACAAAAACATCTTTTGCTAGTATGATAGCATTAAACAAAGCATTATATATGTATTAATTTAGAATTTGTAGCAATAATTAATAAATTCTAATAAGTTAAATAAATATATAAAAAAAACTTCAACAATTATTTCAAGTAATCTCATAATCATAATTCTGTTATTCTTATACACAGATTAAAATTTAAAAGTGATTATATAACTGATTTTGATGCAATATTAGATGCATTAGTTAAATTAAGAACTAGATATTTTTGAAAATTCTGTAAATTATAAATTAAAAAAGGCCTTCACTCTATTTATCTATTGCAATATATAAAATTGATATAATCAACTTTAGAAAAACCTTTATTATTATACATTTAAAAAATTTACTGTATATTAATTTTATTGATATTATGCAAGTTTTTAACCAAAAAATACTTCTTGTATGGTGTGAATAATCAAATTTTTACAATAGTGCTAAAAATTTTGCCAATTATTACTTATAAAATTGAATTTGATTGGTTAAATTTTTTATATTTTTTTTTATATTAGTGCTAAAAATTCTAAAGTTAGTTATATTTTAAAAATTGGTGACTCTATTAAAAGTCTTTAAGCTAAATATATAATTTAATAAATTTTATTAAAAGCTGCTTAAATCTATATATGTTTTTTATAATTAAACTTTTAAATAAAAGTTTTTGCAATTTCAAGTTTATAATAAAATATTTGATACAACTAAGCTGTTCACACCATATGTAGAAATAATTTATAATATAAGTAATATTTTAACCCAAATATATTTTACAATACAAGCCTTACTGAAAAGGGCATAACCTTAAATATAACAACACAATAACAATATATATCAACCTTGCAGAAAAATAACATTTATGTAAATATATATTAGTATACAAAATTGTAGCATGATGTGTCCTAATATTTTTTCAGTGATCTTTTTATTAAACGGAATTTAGAGCTATAGCTAAAGGTAGTAATGATAGTAACAATTAGCTATAATGTAAAAATATGTTAAAATTTTAACTAAATGAAAATTTTTTAATTATCAAAAAACTGTACTGTAATTTTTTTTTGATTTACCAAAGCTTTGGTTTTTTCCAGCAGAATTTTATGCTCTGGTACATATGTACTTACTTATTTATATAATTATAATTTGTTTGTATATACATATATACATATATCAATAACAATTAGCTATCCTTATTATTATAGTCTTATAGTAATCAATAGCTATTAATTATGCTTAATACTTAAAAATGTAATTAATTTTTCATTAATATAGTGTTTTTTTAGTGCTTGTAAACTTCAAAACTTTACAATAAAATTTAAAGTTAATTGCAGAAGATAACTGATAGAAATTAGTAATATTATATATAAAGATACTTCTTGTAAATATAATTTTTACTAACTATTTTATATTTGAAAAATACTGGGAACACATCAATACTGCCTCCAAACTAAGCTTGTTGGAATTTCTTAAATACTGTAAAAGTAAAGTTGTTGACCAGCTTGACAAAGATAATGAACATTCCTTATATTTGAATTCATTAAAATAATCAAATTACATTATATTACCAGAGTTAATTTTCAAATAGTTAATGCTATCATAAGTAATTTAAAGTTATATTCTAAGAGAGTAAATAGTACATATTTACATTATTAATAGCATCCATAATATATTTAAAACTTGTCATGGTCTTTTATATATAATATTTAATGTTTTCTTCTTTTGGTAGCCCAATAACAGTTGTGTAAAAGACTATAATTCAATGATTTGCAATTAGTTTTATTGGATCATATTGATTTTTTTTTTTAGGTTAAATTAACATCACCTCAAGCAATAAATTTTTGGGATAAACAAAATGTACAAGTTCAAATTTCCAATGGCGTTGATAAACAAAACAGCAAAAAAGAGTATATTCTTGCTTTTATTTATTTAATTTTTTATTTTAAATTTTTTTTTTTAAACATTACTGATTTTATTAATTGCTATGTTAGATGGATTTGTAGCTGATATA
Source organism: Racocetra fulgida (assembly GCA_910592135.1). Lineage (NCBI taxonomy): Eukaryota > Fungi > Glomeromycota > Glomeromycetes > Diversisporales > Gigasporaceae > Racocetra > Racocetra fulgida. Next base: position 48 of record CAJVPZ010001605.1, on the reverse strand, counting down.
TTTCAGAAAAATATTACAGCATCATCTACAAACAAAGATTTGCAGATT
>CAJVPZ010001604.1:0-14079 GCA_910592135.1 Racocetra fulgida | reverse complement strand
ATCTGCGTATAGTCAAAATTCGCGATTTTGATTGGTTGAATGGATAACATGATCGTCGGTCCTGAGTCAACCAAGGGTTTCCATATTTGGGACGGTCCTACCTGTACAACCGGTCATGAGTGATTAACCGGTAATGACCGACCGAACAAATCCCTAGTTGTGTACTAGCAAACATTTTCTGCACGACGGGATTTTAATTTTGTTAACAATAGTTATTTTTAAAACAAAATTTTGCTTAAAATCACAAACTGCGGGACTTTTTTAAATCGTTAAATATAAAATGCAGTCATAATTATAAAACCCTAAAAAAAAGATAATGGAAAACTATAACGTATTCCCAAAATTAAATTTATTAGAAATATATTATAAGTCATGATTTTTAAATTTACTCTTTAGATTATTATAATTTTGGACCAGTTGATTTTGAAGAATTAGACGATTATGCCGAAGGGATGATGTGTGAAAATCCAGAAATAAATAAATTTATTAGAGAAAATGATGGTTTAAAATGGATACCATACGAACAATTATCTAATATTGAATATCTTGCTCATGGAGGGTTTGGTGTGGTATCTAAAGCCAGATGGAATTTTTTAGATGTTGCTTTAAAATGCTTAAATAATTCCAAAAATTTGACGGCTGATGTCTTACAAGAGATCACTAATTATCGGCTGTTTGATCATAGTACAAATATTATTTATGTTAGTCAATGTTATGGACTTTCTCAAGATCCTACAACAGGCAATTATCTAATGGTAATGCACTATTTTGAAGGTGGTAACTTAAGGCAATATCTAGATAATAATCATAATCAATTATTTTTTGAAGATAAACTTGGATTGTTATACACGATGGCAAATGGACTATACCACATTCATTCTCAAGGACTAATTCACAGAGATTTTCATCCGGGTAATATATTAAATAGATTTAGTAGTACATTGTATTTTAAAAGCCTAGAATACAACAAAACAATGCAAAATATTGGCTGTTATATTACTGATTTGGGATTATGCAAACCAATTGATGAAGCAAATGATGATAAAACAATTTATGGAGTGCTGCCTTACGTTGCACCTGAAATTTTAAGAGGAAAACAATACACACAAGCTTCTGATATATATTCATTTGGAATAGTTGCATACGAATTATTTTCTGGATTGCCTCCTTATTACAATGTTCCTCATAATACTTCCTTGACTATAAATATATGTAACGGACTTCGTCCTAATTCAGATATTATTAACGTGCCTCAGCTATTAAAGAAATTAATTATCAAGTGTTGGGATGACAACCCTCTAGTCCGTCCAACAGCTTCTGAGTTATTTGATCTTTTTGGGAAATGGTATTGTGGTCAGGATGAAGAATTTTGTCGTCAATATAGACAGATAGATGATGCAGAAAAATTAATGCCATTAGAAACATACAAAATACATCCGCAAGCCATTTATACAAGTCGACTGCTTAATTTAAATTTAAAAGAAAATGATTATGTTTCCAACAAATTGAATGAACTCCACATTGAAGATAATTAGTGCATCAAAATTAATATTAAATAATATTCTGAACAAGTCTGTAAATGAGGAGAAAGCTTGTCAAGAATAAATAATATAATTTTATTGTTTTCATTGTATAAAAAACATGAAAACATTATGTCTAATGCCAATTTTTTTTAGAAAGTTTTACCGAATTAGCACTTTGAAAACTTAATTATACACTAAATATATGTACACAGATACTATTTAGTACAATTTGTATAATATATATAAATTAAATTAATTATATTTAATATTATGTAAGGTTAGTTTATAGTTTTATAGAACTTAGAGAAAACATAGTTTTTAATAAAATTTGATAAAAATCTTTATTAAGCTTTCTAAAATGCAAAAGTATTGTTTGATGGGTCGTTAATATTATTTTTTAAAGTTTTAACAAAATATTCGGTCATGACTAGAATTTTTTATGAAAAATCAAAATCGGATCCTTTTAAGAACGCAATTAGGAATGGTACATAAATCAATTTTTTTTATCTTATAAAGAACAGTACCGACGATCTATTAAAAAGCAGTATTTACATTATCCCACTTTAATATTTCTTTGCAGGAATGCTATAGATCATTTCTAAAATGATCAGATGTGAAACGGGTTATTTATTGGTTGTGCCTTTGCTCGTGACATGCCACATTTCTTTTTTGACTAAAGCAGTAAAAATTTTCATCAAAAAATTTTATATTATCTTATACTAGCGAGAACCCGTGCCATTGAGCACGGGCAAAGGCTGTTAAAAGTTCAATGCTTTTAGTCTAGATTCCGTAGCGAGACCAACTTAACTCTGTGTTTTACATTATCCTCCAGCGTTCCCCATAGTAAAAAATTTAGATAAATATATATAGGGCTACGCAGGGATGTCACGGGACAGCCTTTGGACAAAGTTTGAACATCTTGGACATTTTTAAATATTAAAATTGCTCAAAATTTTATTAAGACAACCTATTTCAACTTTCTAAGTAAAAATGTTTAAAATTAAATAAAATATATAATCATGTTTTTTTTTTAAAATAAATGTTTTAATTATTAAAGCTTAGATGAGTTTTGAACATTTGGACGTTGGACATGCCAAAACAGGCTTTGAACATCAAAAACGTACATCCCTGGGGTTACGGACTATTTCAGAAAGTTTTTATATAGTCACAAAACAATTCGGAAAATTTTTTTTGCAAGAAAAATTTTTTAAAATTTTACTATGTAACCACAAATTCCCCCCCTTTCGGAGGGGAGTGGGAGGTAATGTAAAACATAGAATCAAGTTTGTCTCGTTTAAATAGGACTATGCTAAGAAATTAGTTCTTGAGTTATTACATATACTAATACGCATTATTTTATTACTGCCATAATAAATATTCATGAACCTTAATACTAAGATTAATACCGTAAAAGTTCATATACATGACCCGGGTCTTGTACATTACTCCAATTTTTAAACCCTTTAGTAGATCCGCGGTCAGCACTCACCCAGAGCTTATGACATGAAAAAAATTTAAAGTGCTTACACACCTTATATTTATAATAACATTTTGGCTATTTGCATTTAATTAATAAAGATTCCGTGGTTCATGCCCAGATCTAATTCATGGTGGTTTACTATTTTTTGGGAATCTTGTACATGAACTTTTATTGAAAATTATATTTATCCTCATGCACTAAATTAATGCAAATAAAATGAACTTAAGTGGTAAATATTCATGAACTTGAATATCTGATTTAAATGATCATTATTATACTCATGCACTATTCATGCGTATAAATAGTAAACATTATGAACTTGTATAGTTACATAAATTCTCATTATATTTACAATCTAAAAACAGTAAACAAAACTGGAATAACCTATTTAAATACTAGCTTAATAAATTATTTTTTATACTCATTCATTAAATTATTATGTATAAAGAAGCTCAATTAATAAATCATATGTACTGGTATAAGTAAACAGATCGTATTGTACAGGCTGATTTATAAACTGTACTACACTTTTTGGTTAGAAATTATAGCTCATTAATATCGGTATGGTGTAGTCTTTAAAAAATTAAAACCTATATTATACATATTTGCTCACCTATTCCATACCAATCTGTATAATTTCATTCGAGTTGACAAAAGTCAACAGATCAAAAAAGATGCTAAGCAGGGTAGTGTGCTCCGTGAAAATAGCAACAGAAACAGGACTAATCCCATATAATCAAGATTACAGGAGGAGTATGATTCTAATAACCTTACGCATGTAGTAATCCTAACATTATAATGAACATTGTGAGAAAAAGGCTGATTTAGTGAAAAGTGCAGTTTAATTTTACACAAGCCATCGCCAATTCAGCTCTAGATAGCCTCAATTTGCAACCAGCCCTCTTTCCCAAAGGAACCATGATTTCTTGGGCAAATTTTTGAAATAAATATAACTTTAAAAAAAAATAATTGTTGTTTTGATTATCATATCCATAAAGGATGTTCTATAGAATAGGTGGGCAAACTCTGCAAACTCTACAACTCTGTTATTAAAAAATTGATAATTACTAAACATTAGCAAAGCTTATTTATTATATTGCCCATCTATTCTATAAAATATCCATCAAAGAAATCCTGATATGTTGGGTATTAGCAGAAATGAAGTTTTCACTTATACATATATAGTCAGGATATTTTTGCTAAATATGCTATAATCTTGATATAATAATTAGAATATTTTTTTTGCAATCTCATTTAAAACTCAAACTTCATTTAAAATCTAAACCTTTGCCAAAACAGAAATTTCTTTCAAAAATTTTTTCAAAGCCAAAACTTAATTAAAAAAAATTAAAATAATATTAATTCAAATTGTCAAAAGTTTAAGCATTAACAAATCTTTTATAAATTGTTTTACAAGATATATACTTATTGAAAAGCTTTTGCAATACTATTGATTTTTTGTCATCTTAAGTCAGGACTTGTTGAAATAAGTACATATTAATAAAAACCAAAGACATGATCTTACTTTAAATATTAAAAAAAATAATTGTTATTGCATAGATCTTATATAACAACTTGTATTTTTTTCACTTATTTGCAGTACGTATTTAAAAAAACAATTAAATCAAAACACTTTTATATTTATCAAATATGAAAATATTCTAATTTAGTTATTTTATTTTTATTAAATTAATTCTCTTTATATCTTTAAAATTATTAATAGAGCATTAGGTCTTTACTTTTTTAAATTGCTATTTAATAGTACTAAAGTTAATTTGTTTTCACTTTTTTAAATTTTTTTTGGAATGATAAATATAATTGAACTTTCTTTAAATGATTATTGAAGGCAGATATTATTATATCTTCTTTTTTATTTTTATCTTTAAATTCATATTAAATAAAATTACAATTTTAGATTTTGTATTTTTTAAAATTTTTATCACTTTCTTTAAAATTTTAACTAAACAAAATCTCATTTTAGCATTTGCTTTAAAATTCTTGCTAGATGAATTTACATATTATTAATTTTTACTTTTTTTAAATTCTTGTTAGATTTGTATGTATTATTAATTTTTCTTTTATAATTTTAGTATACTGAATTACTTATTATTAAATCTTTGTTTTAAAATTATCATTATACAGATTATTTATTATTAAGTTTTAACTTTCTATATGATTCTTTACACAATTAAAATTTATTTTTTATTAAAATTTTGGATAATATAATTAAAATTTTCTTGATTAGATTTAGTTCTTTGATTTTTAAAAAAATTTTATTAAATAGAGCCTTTATAATATCAATATTAAAATTTTTTTTTATTAATGTGAAAGATATCATATGGGTTGTTATATCAAACCTATAAGATTGCATAAAATAACTAAATTTGCAAGGATCAACATGTTTTACATAGCCTTTAGCTATGTAGGACTAGTTAATCTATACAAATTTAATTATTTTCTACAACCCATACAATAACTGAAACTTATTCCATACTTTTACTAATATTACACAAGATTTTTTAGCAATATATAATAATTAGTAATATTATGATGATTCTATTTTTAGCTGCAAATCCACTTATTTTTTGATGATTCTTCTGAGTGTTGTCATGCAACTAAATCTATATACATAAAGTAATAGAATATAATAATCACTATTACTTAACAAATAATATAAAATGCGCCTATGGTGTTTATGGTGTTAATAAGTTTTTAGCTCAAATTTAGGATTAGGGTGCAACTTTAGAGTAAGATAGGGGTTAGATATAAAGGTCCAAATTTTAGTTAGCATAAGGTTTTTGGGGGTTCTGATCATTTTTACTTAGTACCCCTGAGAGGTGTTAGCTAGTACGTTTTTGAGATATAGCTAATTATGGTGTTCAACACCATAGGTGCATTTTAGTAGCGTTGTTACTTAATATCAAGTAAAGAATAATTAAATTATTATTACTTCCAAAATTTACTTTGCCTATCTATGGACTACTTTATATATGATTGTGATTTTAAATCTATGAAGTGATAATTAAGAGGTATTAAGTACCAAGTGAGTGAAAAGCTCCTGATGGACCATTTTTTAATTGTTAATATATTTTTGCTTATCAATTTAACATTTATACTAATATTTTGTAGATAATAATAAATTTGATATTAACAGAGATAGTAAAAAAAGGACCTTTCTAGAAATTATTCAAGATCTGTTGATTTAAATATAAGGAAATGCATAAATGTTCATCGAAATCTGTTATATAATATACTAGCGTGATACAATATATTACACTCATAACTAACTCCCTTTAAGCAACTCAAGCACCTAGTTTATTATAAAAAACGGATTATTAATATGTGAGTGACACCAAGAGAAAATCAGAAATCGAGGTTGTAAATTTATAATTTAACGACGATTAACGTCATAATTATACATGTTTTTTTCAAGGATTGGATCCGGTGTTTAAGAATAAAGTTAGGTTTTTTCTTGTTGTCATCATGTATTAAAGAAAAAGCTTCGAAGTTACGTATGTACTAGAACAAAAAATTTTATTTTATTTTAACGTACGTACTACCAAAATTTGCCAAATTTCGTTCGTCCGTATGCATTGGTACAAACGTACTGTACTACTTTACTCAATAACTATTTAAAAGCCCCTATACAATGAACTTTTCAAATAGTACGTACGTAGCAGTTCGCAATTTGTAACTTTGCTAGCCTAATAATGAGTTCATTATTTAAACACAAAGACTACCAATCAATAAAAAGTAAGGAAAATCAAAGCCATGGAAAATGTATAAAATGCGAGAAATATAATACTTCCCCTGCTTGGTGCCAAACGTGCGACCCTCTGAGATTGGTACAAGTGTGGACAAGTGGAAATAGTGATATCGATAATTATATTGAAAGAATTCAGCTTAAGACTACTAAATATGAGGAAATTATTGAGTGGATACCTTTCGATAAATTAAAAAACATACAGGAGATCTCGAAAACAAAGTTTTTAGGTGTTTGGATTGATGGCATACGATTAGTTTCTGGAAGCATTGGAAAATACACACAATCACATAGACCATCAAGTGTTATTACACTAATAACTTTTCCCAGTTCACAAAAAATTCCTACCGAATTTTTGATGGATGTAAGATTATGCTATTATTTTAATATATTTCATTATTAACCAATTAATACAACTTTATCATATTTATTATATCTTATTTCTAAGGTTGAGGAATATTTACGTTCAAATGAAAAATGTCGGCTATTTGGACTTACTCGAAATGCATTCAATGAATATATGATTGTATGTGATGAGTTTTATTCTGACAGATATTCTGATAATGGGCGATGCACACAGTGCAATGAATATAACACTTCTCCAGCATGGTGTCAACCATGTGATCCTCTAAGAACATTGCATGAGTGGACGAGCGGAAATAAGGATATCGATGATTACATTAAAAGAAATCAATTTGAAGCCATAAAATATGATAAAAATATTGAATGGATTCCTTTTTGTAAATTAAAAATCATACAGAATTTTTCAAGTACAAAATTTTTAACCGTTTGGATTGATGGCATACGACTAATTTCTGGAAATCGTGGAGAATATAAACAATCACGTAGACCATCAAGTGCCGTTACGCTTGTGACTTTTCCCAATTCACAAAAAATTCCTACTGAATTTTTGAAGGATGTAAGGTTAAGCTAACATTTTAAAATATTTTTATTATTAACCAATTAATACAATTTTATCATATTTATTATATCATATTTCTAAGGTCGATAAATATTTACGTTCGAATAGAAAATGTAAATTATTTGGACTTACTCAAAATTCATCCAATGAATATATGATTGTATGTGATGAGTTTTATTATGAAAGATCTCCTAATAAAGGACTATGCACACAATGCAATGAATATAATACTTCTCCAGCATGGTGCTACCCTTGTGATCCTCTAAGAACATTGCAAGGTTGGACGAGTGGAAATAAGGATATTGATGATTATCTTAAAAGATATCAACTTAGTCCAATGGAAATGGAAAGATATGGTTATAATGGATATCAATTTGGTGTTATAGATGGATATCACTTTGGTGCTATAGACGGACATCAATTTGGTGTTATAGGATATGACAAAACTATTGAATGGATTCCTTTTAATAAATTAAAAAACATACAAAATATTTCAAATACAAAATTTTTAGCCGTTTGGATTGATGGCATACGAATAATTTCTGGAAATCCTGGTGAATACATACAATCACGTAGACCATCAAGTGCTGTTATCCTTATGACTTTTTCCGGTTCACAAATAGGTCCTGGTGAATTTTTAATGAATGTAAGTTTATTCATGTATATCATTGTTGACCAATTAATATAAGTTTTATAATGCTTATTATGTCTTATTTCTAAGGTGAATCAATATTTACGTTCGAATAAAAAATGTAAATTATTTGGACTTACTCAAAATTCATCCAATGAATATATGATCGTATGTGATGAGTTTTATACTGAACGATCTTATAAAAATGGACGATGCACGCAATGCAACGAATATAACACTTCTCCAGCATGGTGTTACTCTTGTGATTTTCTAAGGCTGAGTGGAAATAATGATATTGATGATTATATTAAAAGATATAAATTTAATGTTATAAAATCTGATGAAGCTATTGAATGGATTCCATTTTGTAAATTAAAAATCGAACATAAGATCTCAAATATAAAATTTTTGGCCGTTTGGACTGACGGTATACGGTTATACTTGTGACTTTTCCCAGTTCACAAAATAGTCCTGGTGAATGTTTAATGAATGTATGTTTAAACTAGTATATTAATTTATATCATTATCAACCAATTAATATAAGTTTTATAATGTTTATTATGTCTTATTTCTAAGGTTGATGAATATTTAAGTTCGAATGAAAAATGTAAATTATTTGGACTTACTCAAAATCCGTCAAATGAATATATAATCGTATGTGATGAGTTCTATCATGAAAGATCTTCTTATAATGGACAATGCAAACAATGCAACGAATATAACACTTCTCCAGCATGATGCCGCTTTTGTGATCCTCTAAAAACATTGCAAGATTGGACGAGCGGAAATATTAATATTGATAATTATATTAAAGAGCATCAGCTTATTGCTACTAAATATGATGAAACGATTGAATGGATCCCTTTTGACAAATTAATAAACATACAGAAGATTTCAAATATAAAGTTTTCAGTTGTTTGGATCGATGGCATACGACTAATTTCTGGAAATCATGGAGAATATACACAATCACGTAGACCATCAAGTGTTGTTATACTTGTGACTTTCCCTAGTTCACAAAAAATTCCTACCGAATTTTTGAAGGATGTAAGTTTAAGCTAGTATTTTAGTCTATTTTATTATTAACCAATTAATACAACTTAATCGTATTTATTATATCTTATTTCTAAGGTCGATAAATATTTACGTTCGAATAGAGAATGTAAGTTATTTGGACTTACTCAAAATTCGTCAAATGAATATATGATCATATGTGGTGAGTTTTATCATGAAAGATCTCCTGATAATGGACAATGCACACAATGCAACGGATATAACACTTCTCCAGCTTGGTGTCGCCTTTGTGATCCTCTAAAATCATTGCAAGATTGGACGAGCGGAAATAATAATATTGATAATTATATTAAAGAGCATCAACTTATTTCTACTAAATATGATGATACGATTGAATGGATTCCTTTTGACAAATTAAAAAACCTACAGAAGATTTCAAATATAAAGTTTTCAGCTGTTTGGATTGATGGCATACGATTAGTTTCTGGAAAAAGCAAAGAATATATACAATCGCGTATACCATTAAATACTGTTAAATTTATGACCTTTCCCGGTTCACAAAAAGGTTCTGGTGAATTTTTAATGGATGTAAGTTTAAGCTTGCATATTAATGTATATCATTATTTACCAATTAATATAAATTTTATAATGTCTTATTTCTAAGGTGAATCAATATTTACGTTCGAATAAAAAATGTAAATTATTTGGATTTACTCAAAATTCATCCAATGAATATATGATCGTATGTGGTGAGTTTTATTATGAAAGGTCTTATTATAATGGACAATGCTCACAATGTAAAATGTATAAGGTTACTCCAACCTGGTGTCAACCATGTGATCCTCTAAGAACATTGCATGAGTGGACAAGTGGAAATAAGGATATTGATGATTACATTAGAAGGCATCAATCTGGAGCTATGAAACTATTGAATGGATTCCATTTTGCAAATTAAAAATCGAACATAAGATCTCAAATATAAAATCTTTAGCAGTTTGGATTGATGGCATACGATTAGTTTCAGTAAATTATGGAGGATATATACAATCACGTATACCATCAAGTACTGTTATACTTATGACTTTTCCTGGTTCACAAATAAGTCCTATTGATTTTTTAAAGGATGTAAGTCACTATTTTTTAGCATACATGGCCTTATTGACTCCTTATATTTATATTAGTTCTATGATTTTTAAGGTTGACAAGTATGTACGTTCAAATAATGATTGTAAATTATTTGGAATTACTCAAAATATATCCACTAATGAATATATGGTGGTATTTGATGAGTTTTATTATAAAAGATCTTTCCGTAATGAAAAATGCATACGTTGCAAGAGATATAATACTTCTCCTGCCTGGTGCCACACATGCGATCCCCTAAGCTTAATACATGGGTGGACAAGTGGCGATAAGGATATCGATGATTATATTAAAAAATTTCAATTTGAAACTATAAGATATGGTGAAACTATTGAATGGATTCCATTCAATAAATTAGAAAACATAAAAAAGATCTCAAATATAAAATTTTTTAGCTGTTTGGATTGATGGCATACGATTAGTTTCAGGAAATTATGGAGAATATATACAATCGCGTAGATCACCAAGCATTGTAATACTTATGACTTTTTCCGGTTCACGAATAAGTTCTGTTGATTTTTTAAAAGATGTAAGTTAATATTTTAACGCGCATAACTGATTAATAACTTATACATTTACATAAATTATATTATATTTATTGTAAGGTTGAAAACTTTGTACAGTCAACTAATGGTTGTAAAATATTTGGATTTACTCGAAACATATCCAATGAATATATGATAGTATTTGATGAATTTCATTATAAAAGGTCATCTTATTATGGGCAATGCACACAATGTAAGAATTATAACAATTCTTCAGCATGGTGTCAAACATGTGATCCCATAAAAGCATTGCAGGCGTCGATAAGCGGAAATGAGGCCATTGATAAATATATAAAAAAACTTCACTTTGAAGCCACCAAGTACGAAGAGGTTATTGAATGGATTCCTTTTAACAGATTGAATATTAGTGGGAAAAAGTCTGACACAGAATTTTTAGCAATTTGGCTGGATGGAGTACGAACAATTACGCGCACTGGCGAAAGGTGCACACAATCGCGTACATCGTCATATTTGGTAACGCTTAAGACCTTTTCTGATTTACAAATTGATTCTGTTGACTTCTTAAAAGAAGTAGGTCCTATAATTATTTTCATTATTGATTTTTCTAAACATATTTGCTAATGTTAAATATTTGTAAGCTTGAAAATTATATTCAACTAAAAAGAAATGAAATTAAAAACACAGAATTCAACCACTAATGATTATATGGTAGTATTTGAGATATTTAGGAGAAATTCTAATTATGGCGAATGTATGGATTGCAAACGCATCAATTCTTCAAAGGCTTGGTGTCAATCATGTGATCCTAGGAAAGCGGCTGAAGGATGGACGAGTGGAAATAAGGATATTGATGGTTGTATTAAAGAATTTCAATTTGAAGCTACAGAATATGATAAAGTAATTGAGTGGATTCCTTTCAACCGATTAAATCATGTTAAAGAGGTTGCTAAGGGAGGATTTGGATATGTATTTTCAGCAACCTGGTTAGATGGTAAACGAAAAATTATTTATGATGAAGAGAAATATAAACAATCACGTACAGAATCAAGCTTAGTGGCTCTTAAAACTTTACCAGGTTCTCAAACAAGTTCAGCTGATTTTTTACGAGAAGTAGGTTATTTTATCATCGATTAACTTATCATATATAATATATTTATGCAGTTATTTTTTTTTTCTTATTTAAAAGTTTAAAAATCATATGAAATGTAGGTTAACAGGCAGTAGACTTGAGATATATGGGCTAACTCAAAATAATATTACAAATCAATATTTAATGGTATTTCAGTATGCAAATAGTGGAAATCTTCGTCATTATTTGAGAATAAATTTTAAAAATCTTGCATGGAAAGATAAATTATTACGACTGATTGATATATCAAAAGATTTAATTCACATCCATGAAGCAGAATATATTCATTGTGATTTTCACAGTGGTAATATTTTGCTACATAAAAAGAAATCATCATGGCTTGAAACATTAAAAACTTATATTGCAGATTTGGGATTGTCTCGTAATAATAAAGAATCTACTTTAAAAAAAGGAATTTGTGGGGTTTTGCCTTATATTGCACCAGAGATTTTAGTAGGCAAACAATATATGCAAGCAGCTGATATATATGGGTTTGGGGTAGTTATGGCAGAAATAACTACTGGAATTCCACCATTCGATGATTATTTATTTGATAATGATTTAGCGATAAAAATTTGTCGTGGGTTAAGACCAGAATTTGCACCAGGAACACCAAATTGTTATATCCAATTAGCAGAATTATGTATGCATTCAAACCCTCAGAAACGGCCTACCGCAAGAAGTCTTTTTGATCAATTCAAAAAATGGTATGACATTTTGAATGAACAGGATGAAGTTGATCAGGATGAGGTTGATGAACTAGATGCATTTTATGAATCTGACGAATTTGATGAGAAATTAGAAATAAGTAATAAATTTTGGGAAGCTGACGACATAATTCAACAACAACCAATAGCTACACAAAAAAATTTAGATACTGCATATACAAGTCAACTTATTGATGTTAATGAAATTTCTAAACGATTTAGTGCAGAAATTGAGTCAGGTAACATAGTAGGTATGTATGCACTAAAAATTTCTATATTTTATCACAGTAATTATAAATCACACTGGTAGGATTCAACACCATATAATTTTTAAAGTAAATTTGTGCCAATATTTAAGATTAGGGTTAAAAATGAGGATAAAATTATAAATTATAGACTAAATTGTAAAGAAATTAAAGTAAGGTGCTTTTTTGGATGCATGACATTTTTACTTAATACATCCAGTCTTGGTTATTTACCAATTTTGTGATATAGTCACTGTGCTGTTTAGCACTACTGGTGTACTTTATAAATACTGTTTTATTATGAATGGTTTTTAATTCTCAATTATCATTTATGTATTAGATCCAGAGCTTATAAACATGTATTTGGGTGATATTTAAAAAATTAGAAAATCAAAATTTGATAAAAGCCTAAAGTTTATAATTATTAATGTTTTACAGCCTTGTTATAGAAGCTTTATTAAAAATAAATATTTTTTTTTAGAATATTCGTGTTGACTATAGATGGGGTGAAATTCATTTCTAATTTTTTTAATTTCTATAATAATTTCAATAATAATTTCTACATTCTTATTATTTTTATAAATTAAATATTAATAGCTATTTTATTTGATTTAACTTCGTTTTAAATAATTTTAATATAATTTAAATTAATCTTTAAGATTGAAAAAATTTATTTCTATAATAATTTCAACAATAATTTATGCATTAAAAAAGGGTGCTTTTAGGCATCTCCCGCGAGAGATATATCTCCCAACCAATCAAAAGCCAATATTATCACATGACACACATTCCGAAGTACCACTCAAGCCGGATATGTTTGTACTACCCGAACTTCATTTGCCCGAACAAGGTTGTTTATTTTTTCTAAGTACAAAAAAAAAAAAAATTTAAAAAAAATACTATCATGCTACGTTCCAACTATCGTAACTATCGTGATACGTCCCAACTATCGTTCTACATCCCAACTATCATGCTACGTCCCAATTATCATGCTACGTTCCAACTATCGTGTGCCC
>CAJVPZ010001603.1:0-14086 GCA_910592135.1 Racocetra fulgida | reverse complement strand
GTTTAAATAATTCACTTGAATTTAATAAAAATTTAAAACTTTAAAACTAAAAAAAGGGAGAACAGACCCCGGAGCATTGCCCGGGTTTGAGAGCTAGTATTTGTCTCAAAATAACGCCCATATGCGTACTCAAAATAACACGCATATACTCAAAATAACCCGCAGATGAGCGTTATTTTGCGAAAATACGGTATAACTATTTAGTTAGCTTAAAACACTAACTATTATATTTTGTATAATATATATTAAATTTGCAAATTTTTATATTTGTATCTTTAATTTCTAAATACGTATATATATTTTGAAATTTACTAGACTAATTTTGACGATAAATTTTCTTATTTTTTAAAAATTATTTGAATAGTTATTTAATTACTTTTAGTAGATTTGTTTCTTTGCTTAAAGAATAAATAATTCAACTTAAATCAAAAGTTTCTTTTAACTATTTAAAATTAAGAAACAAAATATTAAATAAAAGTTTATTAAATATCAAAAAATATATATTCTTTAAATTAATTATTCTGTGTGAATTTACATATAAAATTGAGGTATATCATTTCATTTGACCAATAAATACAATATTTTGAACCTTTGTAAGAAGGAATGCCCCCTGTCTGTTATAAATAACCTCTGTTTTAATTTAGTTTAAAGTTCGAACCGTTTAACCACTTGAAAAATTATTCCATAGCTCCGGTCGAATTATGTGGACATCTGCGGCCAAAAAAATTATTTGAACTAAATAATAAATGGTTCCAATCCCATTTTAATTTCAACTTCTAATAATAATACGTATAAAATTACTTTCTATAAAAGTAAGCATCTTTAAGCGTACAGTTTCAAGAAGACGTATATATTAATTATTAACTTCTTTTATTATATCTTTTAATCTTCGATTTTTAAAATATCTTTAAACCAGCAGATTACAAATAAAGGCTTAAACCCAACAGATTTTACAGAAAATGTCATGGGTTCATAAGGCATGCACTGAAATTCAATAGCTAAATCAGCAGCAATTTCGTGAGGAAAATCTTGAGATTTAGAACATGTACCTAAAGACGACATTAAAATTTCTGAAATTTCTAGTTCTTTTAATAGTTTTGTATTCATACCGACACATTCATTAACATCAGTTCTTTTATATTTAATGGTATCAAAAAAATTATCCTTTGTCTCGGTTTTATTTTTACCGTTGTCTGAACTTTCATCTGCATTATTGGCATCTCCCCCTTTTTCCTTAACATAACACTTGTCTCTGATCTCAAGGCTAGATTTACTTTCATCAGTATAATAACATTTAAAAAAAGCCTTCATACCCATAAACAAATCTTTAACCAACGGCTTTTTCAAACTAGTATTAATTGGTAAAAACTCGATCATAAACTTTGTAGTATATTTCTCCGGCTTTGGAATTGTTCTTAACTCCATTTGGATTTCATGTTCTGTTGTTATAACTTTAGAGAGATCATAACATCTTAGAGTTAGCGTAGCAGCAATTGGATAGAGTCTTGAGAAGTTATCAATGATACGTGTAAAAAGAATTTGATCAACTACTTTTGACCAGGTTTTACAAACTAAACGAAGGTGTGGGAGATCTGAGAAATAAGAGATGTAAAGAAGAATTTTCTTTATAAGTGGGATGGGGAGAGTCGAGAATGGTGAAGATTTGGTAGCAGGAAATCTATTAAAGAACTATATATTATTTATATGAACTACTAAGATCGGTACTAGTATGAAGAAACATATCAACATACCTATGTTTTAATGAAGGAGTGGACTCTTGAACTGTAAATTTTGATGTGCTAATCATGTTTTAATAAATATTAATCAATGGAACAGTTTTTTTTTTTAATGAAAAAAACTTTAATTCGTATTCGACTTTAAGAGATAATTCAGAAGAAATTTTTAATCATGTTACAAGAAGTAAATCTTCGTTCAATATGCAGAAAGTCTAATCTGTACTTTTATTTAACACGCACAGATTGCATAATTTGTTGCACAACTTGTATAAGATTACCAGTTTTATGCAAAATATATAGTTAATACGTATCAATAAGTCGGTAATGCTCTTACGTACGTACGTACGTACGTATTTCAGAAATGTGAAGCCGAAGTTGCTTCAAGATTTCCAAATTAGAAATGGTTCGATATATTTAACAATTATCAGTATAATACTTGTTCTTTTAATATTATTTTTTTTAAAAAATAGATTTCTTTTTAATGTGTATTTTTGAAAAAAGTAGGTTTCTCTTTAAATATTATTATTTTGAAAAAAAAGTAGATTTCTCTGACAATTAAATGTTCAGAGTCAATGCGATCCGGTATGTGCGTACAGAAAAGCCGGTTTCAGTAAAGAATGTACTCTGTCACGCATTGGTAACTTAGAAATTACGTGGAATGAATTTTATAATGTTGGAATTCGAATATTAATGATAGATTTAAAGAATCACATTTTAAGTTCCTTAGGGTTACGATTTTTAACTAGTTTTATAGACTCTTGTGTTATCTTTTAATATTTTCGTCAAAGAATATAACAGATTAACAAATTCCTATAGAACATGAACGAATTATAAATTATAAATATCATGAGGCAAATCTATATCACCATCAGATCAGGTCTTTAAAAATCGTTTTAGAATTTAAATTATAAAATTTGCTTTATATAGTGATAATAAATCAAACTTTATGAAAAATGTATTTACAGTATTTTACAATATTTATACTATAGTGATAGTTAAATAGTAAACATAATAATCAAAATGACGCGTCTAACTTATGATCATCGTAAACGTATAAACTCAAAGTAACGTTTTTTAATATGTTATATGAATATTATATATTAGGAAATAGAACTTACACATTAGTTCATATTACATTAGTTCATATTAGTCTTTTAATAAGCTTAACTATATATAATGTGTATGAGATTCTTCGATTGAAATCTATATATAATGAGCTTCTATAAAGATAACGCGAGACTCTTTGTAAAGTCGTATATGTAATTATGATGTAACCTTATAGTGATAAGGCGAGACTCTTTACTTGAAATTATTAATACATTAAAGATTTTGAGTCTGCCGCCCGCCTGTGGCGCAGGCAACACAGATTAATAGTAATGGTGGTTGGGTTGGAGCGGAGAGAAACGGGATGAAGACCTTAGAGCCGCACACTTAGAAATTTGCCGATGTCCCCGTTAATTATGTTAAAATTTAGGCTACCCTGTAGAACTTTAATCTATAATCGGCTCATTGAAATCTATGATTGTGATTATTTTCGCAAAAAAAAAAAAAAAAACAAACTGATCAAAAATTGAGAAAAGTAAGAGCACGAATCACGAATCTAACACTAGTAAAGAAACGGGGACGTTTATAGATGTGGAACCTCAGATATTATTTATACTTCAACAAGAAAATGGTATAGTTAGTATAGTAACATATATTATAATATCAGATATGTTATAATGAAAAATTAACCGTTAATATACGAGTAAATAGAATGTGTTAATTTTACATACAACGCATAAAGTCATAAATAGAATGTGTTAATTTTACATACAGCTCATAAAGTCATAAGGAAAGTAATATCCGATAATCTTGGATATTACAGTATTACTAATATTATTTATATATCATTCGTAGATTAGAAAGCAATATCAGATATGACTAAATATCTCATTGTCATCGTTATTTTTATTAACACTCAAAAATGTATGGTTTACTATTCTAGAGTACTATTCTAGAGTACTATGGCTTGGCTAGTATTATACGTTAATAATTGGTCTTCTTCTTGAATATTATTGATTAAATATTGTATGCCGGAAGTTCTTGATATTTCGCTTTATGCCCATATACACTATCGCAACGATTTTTGAAGAAATTAAAAAGCAATTCTTAAATGCATCTTATATAGTCAAATTATTTTATCTTATGTAAAATCACACCCTGAATAAAGTATCGTTCATACCTGAACAAATTTTTTTACTACTTTCAGCTTTTAAACCAACCTATCGGAACCTTAGACAGATCTATAGCAAAAGGTTCATGAGATTATTCTTTTTGATGAAATACTGAAAATCTAAAAATTACTGTATAACTAAATAAAGAAAAATAATAATAATAAAATATTAAATACCTCTTATTGATCTATATATATACGTTTCTTATACATGAGACAAATTATTGAATTACATAAATGTAAGATTTTATACCAGAATATACCGGATAGCCCGTGGGTTACCCGTCAACCACTTTTTCTTCTATATACTTTTTAAATTTTTTTTCTTTTAATCTTTTTGTTCTATTTTGCGTTTGATTTTAGGAGGGATTTACTAAATAAATCTTTTCAAGAAATCGTAATCCAAAATATTGTAAAGGCAGTGTATAATTTTGTTAACCCTGTGCTCATATAATTTATGTGAATAATTTTAAAATGTGTGTATTATAATTTTATAATTTAATCAAATTGATACAGATAGATTTGAACATATGTACAATAAACAATGTGCTTTATGTGCACATATTTTGTATTTTATAATTTTGGTGCATTATTCAGCCCAAAAATTTGCCGAAATTTTTTTGAAAAAATGTAGTTTATACACAATGTTTATTTCAGTATTTACCCGAATTATTTTACCTAAGAGCTTTAACTTTTGTTCCTTAATGTCCTTTTATTTTTGTTGTAAGTATAGTAGAAATAAAAATATGAATTACAATAAGAAATACAAATAATGAATGCGAAACAAAAAAACGAATCACAATTTATAATTAGAGCAAGTTAGATTCGAATTATCGAAAGGTTATGCGATTTGTGGTAGCTGAATTTGCACATGCTTTCTCCAATTTTTGATCAGTTTGTTTTTTGCAAAAATAATTACAACCATAGATTTGATTATTGATTAAAGTTCTACAGGGATAGCCTAAATTTTAACATCATTAACAGGGGCGGGTGCCGGACATCGGCAAAATTTCTAAGTGTATGGCTCTAAGGTCTTTCACTCCGTTCCCCTCCGCTCCAACCCAATGACCATATGGCTCGAATTATAAATAGTGATTTGTTTTTTTTTGTTTCGCGTTTCTTATTTGTATTTCTTATTTTACATTTTCATTTTTTATTATACTTACAACAATAAGAGAAATAGTTAAACCTCTTACGTAAAATTATTCGGATAAATAATAAACATTTATTTTATAGCATGTAAAAATCTAAGAACATAGGTTTAACACAATTTTTCCTTTATCAATGTATAAAATCTATATGCGCAATGTGCTCAGTCACATTTTAAAAATTTCACGCATTTTTAGTAACCTTTTGGATATATGTTCAAATATATCTATATCAATTTGATTAACGTTAAATTATAAAATTAGACTTTACTAAAACGCACCTATGGTGTTTTACGCATACATGTATATTATCTCAAAAACTGGCTAACTGTTCTATGCTCTTATGACAGGCAAAATCGATACTCCAACTTTATGTTACAACAAAAGCGGAGAAAAAGGTTACTCGGCAAAGGCGTGACGTGACGTTTGTGATTTAGTTAATATCTGAGATACTCTTATAGGGATAATTATTATCGGGTTAGTGAATTTATGTCCCTACCTCGCACATAAGAGTCGTAACAAACCTCAACCAAATTACTTCCTTTAAATAATTTTCAAAGACTATAGGACTTAAATTATGACTCACCTTTGTTTTCTATAACTCATTGTTTTCAATAGTCTTTGGCAGAACAAACCTCTTACATTATCTTAACCCAAGCCTCTTGAGGCACGGTTTGTTTAGATTTTCGAAATAACACTTTTACCTTGTGACACCCTCAAAAACCCTTCCCAAACCCTAACCTTAACCCTAGAAATTGACCTTAACATGAAAAAAAATTGTGTTAAAAATTTTGTATGCAAAACATATAAAAACTTAGAAAATTTTAAGAAATATGATAAAACATATAACAAGTGTAAAACCACCATAGGTGCGTTTTATAATAAATGGGAGACCCCACAGCAAAAGGTGGTGATGGGCCAAAAAATTTTTCTGTAATGTTTGATATTGTATTCTAAATGATCTAATTTTTACAAAAATAAAATTTTTACAAAAAAAATTTTTTTTTGCCCATCACCACCTTTTGCTGTGGGGCCCCCAAATGTAAAATTACATGTGCATTGTGCACAAGTTTTACATATTTTTGAGATTTTATACACTGCCTTTATAATATTTTTTGATTACGATGATTTCATTTCTCGAAAAAACAATTACGGTCAATATACTGTCTAATTGCATATTGTCTAATTACATATGAAAATGGTTCTTATAACTTAAATGAATACAGGATCGACGGTATTTAGTAAATCCCTCCTAAAAAAAACGCAAAAATGTTAAAAAGAAAAAAATTTAAAAAGTATAGAGAAGAACAAGTGCTATCTATGTAGCCGACGGGTAACCTGCGAGTTATCCGAATGAATCGAGGGGTATATTCTGGTATAAAATTTTACATTCATTAATTTGTTTCATGTATAAGAGGTGTACATATAGATCAATAAGAGATATATAATATTTTTACTTAGCTATGATTTTAGATTTTCAGTATTTCATCAAAAAGAATAATCATGTATCTTTCTATCTGTAACGCTATAGATTTGCCTAAGGTTCCGACAGACTGGTTTAAAAGCTTAAAGTAGTAAAAAAATTTGTCCGGGTATGAACAGTGTATGAACGATGTTTTATACAGGATGTGATCTTACATAAGGTAAAAAAATAATTGGTGCTATAAATGCATTTAAGAATTGATCAAAATTGTTGTAAATGTTAAATATATTAAAAAAACCGATTTATATCATTCATCCATACTCTTATATGATATTTCATTTTCTTTAAGTTTTTGTTACGGGCGAAAAGTAACATTCCTGAAAATAAAGATAACATTGCACCATAAATCCTGTGAGTAAATAATAGGACTAGGTGAAACCTGCGTTGTAAATTAGTAAAATCAGCTAGTAGGTCACGTTAGAGTGAAATCCGCATTTAGATATATCAGTCAGCCTGAATCCGGATATAACCCCTTAAATCCGGATATAACCATTAAATCCGGATTTAATGATTAAATCCGGATTTAATAATTATATCCGGATTTAGTTGTGGTATCCGGATTTAATAATTATATCCGGATTTAACTTAGTCAACGATAACGATAGAGCCACTTTACATAGAAACCTTTAAATCTTACAAGAATTACATAAAGTTGACCAAACTTTCTGACTTCTATATGATTTTTTCGAAAAACACGATAACATTTTTTGGACATTTTGGTTTTGCCGTGATTAACGAAACATGTGCCATACTTCTAAACTTGTGGTTTTTCAGGTAAGCACGCTTTGGTGGAAGTTTATTTAATTGACTTTTTATAGTTCTAACTTTTTCACATTTTAATACATTCCTTTTCTGAACGCTTTGATTTTGTTGTGAGCAACAAGAATGTGCAATCTTCTAGATCTAAACTTTCGGTTTTTCAGTAAACAAGCTTTTGGTGAAAGTTTACTTAATTATGAACTTTTTTTGCGGTTCCAATTTTTTACCACATTTTAATCCATTTTAGATTGTTAAATCTTTTTAATTTTGAAACCTTTTAGCTCTTTGATCCGTTCCAGTGCTATTAATCACCTAAATGTGGTTTATTGAAGCAATCGTGATTTTTTTTTATCATTTAATTTTAATGAGTTCTTCTGCATTAGAGGAGTTCATCCTGAATTTACTAATCTGAAGGTCAATTAATATTAACATATAATTTTTAATACAGGCAATAACATTAGACCTCTTAAGATATAATGATGAGAAAATCAGAAGAGAATGTATTTTAGGAGTCAAATCAATAAAAGAAGTATGACTATACAACGATTTCTTGTTAAATAATTAGATAATGCAGTTGAACTTCTCAATGCGATTCCGGGAAAACCATAAGAAAGATAGCATTTAAGAAAGTAATGCATTCAGAAATGACAAGTTTTATTAATTTGGGATATAAGACTTATAGGAGTATACGATAAAGCTGTAAGCTTACGGAGGTTTATTTACGTTTAGAGAAGTATAGTGGTAAAACCTATACTGTACAGCGCAAACCATAGTACTCTGGATATAATATATTTTACAGACCAAATCTAAGTTAGTACCTGGGTACTATTCTTGTTCATAAAAATCAATTAAATTAGCATAGGTGTCCTTTATATTATATCCGGATATTTTACATTTCGCCATATAATTTTTAAAGGTATGGAAGGGTACTATCTTGAGAATATGTATTCAGATTATGATTTATATTGATGATTTTGTTAAATAGTTGTCATTGATTATATTTTATTTTAAATAATAAAAATAATTTTTTAATAAATATTTAGCTTCACTGGTTAAGTTTAAAAAATTTTTTTTTAAAAAATCTTGGGTTAAAATTTTATTATTTTATTATTTCAACGATGCTTAATCCTGCTAGAAAAAAAGACAAACTACTAAAACTAATACCCAAACTAATACCCAATCAGTCTCATCTGTTGCTTCTAGTAGCAAATCAAACCCAAGGGCAAACGCTACTTTTATATGATATTTTTTTCGGGATGATGAAACTAATAACATGCTTACATATTATAAAATTTGCACTCAAGAACTAAAGGAATTAGATGGAATTCAAGCTACTCCATATCCATATAGTAAATCAGGAGGTAGTACAGGACATTTGGTCTATCATTTATGCGACAAACATCATATAAATTTAAAAAATTTTAAAAAATATCTTGATGATAATGATGAAGTAAATTTATGTTAATAATAAAATAATTGAATTTTAAATAAGTTTTTAATTTTTTTCTTTCTTTTTTAGTCTATAGTAATAACTAATAGAGAATTAAAATCGACGGACCTAGACCTACCTTCTCTTTCACCCAACAAACAAAGGGAATTAACTAAGCTTATAGTAGAATTCATTGTATACGATGTTCAACCATTATATATATTAAAAAATCCGTCCTTCTGTAAGCTTCTTCATGGTTTCAATCTACAGTATCAAATACCAAGCGCAAATACAGTAAAAAAATATATTTCAGAAGCTTATTTATAGAGATCTAAAAAGCTTAAAGAGCTGTTACTAAATGTTAGTACTGTTAATTTGACGACGGACCTGTAGACTGCAAAGAGCAATTACAGCTATCTTGGTATAACCATAACATGGTTAACATCTGATTTTAAGCTTCAGGAAGCATTGCTCTCGAATCATCATATGCCATATCCGCATACAGGTCAAAGTATTAGTGAAGAATTATTTCTCATCGCATATAAGTAGGAATTAATAGATAAAGTGCATACCATTGTAACAGATAATGGTGCTAACATGATAAAGAGCATCAGTTTATTAAAAAAAAATTACTTAACTGATATTATTTGGCAATCATGCATCGCTTATACCCTTCAACTTTCAGTAAAAAAAGGGTTAAAACAAATTAAGCCAATTCATAAATGGCTCAAAAGCATTCAATCGTTCTTTAGACTTCCAAAGCAGGCGCAACGATTGCAAAATATACAAGGGCAAACAGATTCATTTGATGTAGACCAAAGTAATGCTAAAGATGAAATAATAAATCCACTTGAAGTTTTAACCAACTGTAAGACCTGTTAGAATTCGACTTACTTGGTGTGGAAACGAATTTTATTATTATATCCAGCAATGCTCAAGCTTGCAGCATCATTATGAAATAAGTTAGATGCCATATCAAAACGGGAAGGAGAAAAGCTTTATAAATTGTGTTTAACTACAGAAGAAAAAGAGTAAGTTTTAATTAGCGTTAGATGATCTTAATTATAATTTCATTAATGGATTAGCGTGTAGCCAAACTAAAACCAGAAAGTATAAGACTACGTATAAGTCATCCCAAGTAACAATTAGTATAGATCAATTTTTTTATATATTACTTATATTAGATGTGATAATTAATTCAAGTGATAAATAGTCTATCTGGACGGATACCTCTAGAACAATATTTAACGCTATAGCGGATATTCATTATAACAGGCAGAATTTCTTGTCCAATCACTATATTATAGTGAGTGTAGACTATATATGCAATTTAATGATAAGTCTAATCTTAAATTTTTTACTTGGTTTTAATTTGGCCGCACTCGTATAGGAGTATAAAGTACCTATACCATACTGACTCACTATTGGAGTTAGGAATTATATATTCCTTATACTGGTTCAATACTATCAGGAATCTGCATAACGTAGGGTATATTATTCTATTAATTATTATTTTTTTTTTTAAGATTTGTAGAACAAATGGTTGATCTTTTAAAACCATTTGAAAAAATTACAAGGCATATTTGTGGATCAAAGTATCCTACCCTAAATCTCGTATATCCTTATATACGTATTCTAAAAACTAAGTTTGCGCTAATAAGTGAAAAGGGAGAATCGTTAGAATCTTGGATTGATCTTATTTATGGATCAGAAGATCCAGGTACTAACGATGATTCAAGCCTTAGTAGTGATAATGAAGTCGATATACTATCAGCAGGAAATTGACAACACTGGCAATATACACACTGAAGTGTACATCATCAGAAAAGTCAGGTTGGTTATAAAAAGATTAATAAAAAAAATAAAAGAAAAAAGGCTGTTCCTGAGTTAAATAATTTTAATACCATAGAATATTTGCCACCAGTGAACTGTTCTGGGTTTTTAGAAAAAGCATGAGCCGGAATTTTTCTATCTCTTGATGAATTATGAAACTCATCTAATGAAATGGGCTTGAAGGCTTCTCTTTTGGGTATGTATCATTTACAGACACCTTATTTTATAGACAATTGATTCACAAACAAGTTTATTTTAAAGATAATTAATTTATAGACAGTTTATTTCATAGACAGTTTGTTTTATAGACAGCTCGTTTATATACAATCTTTAATAGTAGATCATAAGTTATTTGCCGTTAAAATTTGTCTATAAAATAAATTATTTGTAAAATAAACTGTCTATAAAATGAACTGTCTATAAATTAATTGTCTTTGAAATTAACTTGTCTATAATTATTCATAAAATAAGATGTCTATAAATAATTTTCTATGAATTAATATGTACCTATTACTTTTAGATCCATGAGCATTGAAATTACTTTCATTTGCCACTATTCAAGAGCGAGAAGAAACTGAATTCCAAATCCGCGCCAAACTATTATCACTAGAAACTCAGCTAACAAATTCAAATAATAATAAAGAGGCGGAAAGAAATTTAGTAACTATCAATGAAGATTCTCAAGATTCTTTAAATGCTGAACTATGGGAATTATGTTCAATACCTGATCAAGCCACTACTAAAGATGAATTCACTCGTTACATGAAAGAACAAATTGCCCACAAAAATCAAGATCCATTAACATGGTAGGAAAATAAACGTATAAATTTTCCTATTCCCACAATGTCAGTTCCATCAGAATGTTTATTTTCTGATGCAAATACACATATTTCAGCTAAAAGGACTTGTCTTAACCTTAATCTAGTTGATAAAATATTATTTTTAAAAAGAAATTCTGAGCATACTTTTATGTTCCAACCTGAAAATGTATAATGTGATCTAGCATAATGATAAATAATACTAGAATGTGCAAAAAATATAAACTTATAACTTAGCTTAATAAATAATAAGCATAGTCCAATTTCTTATTATTCCAAGTGCGATCTTGTAAGAGCTTTGGTTTAAGCAAATAAGGTTGTCATTAAAATTAAATATATTCTATATAAAATCCAAAGTTAATACAATAATAGCTTTTATTGTGAAGAGAGAGCGTTTATATTTTTTTTGGCCAATCAGACAACATATTATCATGTTAAATCCAGATATAATTATTAAATCCAGATATCATAACTAAATCCAAATATAATTATTAAATCCAGATTTAATCATCAAATCCGAATTTAATGATTATATCTGGATTTAAGAGGTTATATCCGGATTCAGGTATTAACTCTAGTTAGCTATGATGTTGTGCAGATCATTTTTAATATGGGGTCAAATGATTGATGCACCTAAATTTTATATGTAAAATTTTGAAAAATTTTGTATTCCAAGTTTATTTAATAATAAAAAACTTGTCTACTTAATTTCTAGATATCATTTGCAGATTATCTAACATTCAAAGGTTCTTCTTATAAAATTTCAAGGGTGGTTTAAAATAAAATGGAAAATAATCTTGATTATAAAGTTAGCATATTTTTTTACGATTTTTACTATTTGTTTATAAGTTGTGTACATCGTTTTACCAAAATAAGTAAACAGAGACTGTCATTTAATTAGGGTTGGAGGCATGGTAGTCCAGAACATGCCTCAGGGGCATGCCCTTTTTTCAAAAAATTTATATATAAAAAAATTGGCATACAAAAAATTTTAGGGGCATGCCTAT
Organism: Racocetra fulgida; assembly: GCA_910592135.1. Taxonomy (NCBI): domain Eukaryota; kingdom Fungi; phylum Glomeromycota; class Glomeromycetes; order Diversisporales; family Gigasporaceae; genus Racocetra; species Racocetra fulgida. The sequence continues at coordinate 1,658 of CAJVPZ010001603.1, read as the reverse complement.
AAGGCATGCCCTTAAAACAAAAAAATTGGAGGCATGCCCAGAGAGCATGCCCAAAAAATTTTTCGTACCTCCAACCCTACATTTAATAGACAGCCCCTGATTACTTATTTTGGGGGTCGTCTAAAGCCATGTCTATCATGTGATCTAGAGCCAATAGAATTGTTTATTTTGATCAACATGAATTAACTTGAAGTGATAAAAAATAGCGAAAAAAGTAAAAATCGCAAAAAATACAAGAAACGATAGTTTAAACCCATTCTGGTGCATTAATAAAAAAGGTTGGGAAGACAATTTTACTATAAAACATGCTCTGACTCTAACCCAAACTAACCTTTACCCTAACTTTAATTAAGAAACAAAAAACACATGACTGGACATGGCTTTAGACATCCTTTTATTTTGGTCAATGTACACAACTAATAAACAAATAGTGAAAATCGTAAAAAAATAGGCTAACTTCATGATCAGGATTATTTTCCATTTTATTTTAAACCACCCTTGAAATTTTATAAGAAAAATCTTTGAATGCTAGATAATTTGAAAATGATATCCAGAAATTAAGCAAACAAATTTTTTATTATTAAATAAATTTAGAATGCAAAATTTTTCAAAATTTTACATATAAAATTTAGATGTATCAATCATTTGATCCCATATTAAAAATTTTATAAACGACATCATGGCTGACTAATATATATTTTTTTATTATACAAAATTGAATTTCATCCTCATGTGATCTGCATAGCAGATTGGAGGCATCCATAAATAATGTTATATACCCCACATAGAACTTCTTGACTTCCTCTAGACTATATAAAAAAATATATAGACTGATTTGAGAAATTGCTGATATCTTTTGATTTACTGATCTGTTCTGGATGATTTAGCTACTAATATGTTTGTCTCAATGAGATGATTCTAACAAGCCTAAAATTGTTAAGATCCAATCACAGGATCCTGAGATCATTCAGATTTTATGTAATTTTAATAAGAGATTTTAGAATTATTATATAAATATGTTTGATAGTGAATAACTTTTGATCCACTGGTCCATTTTGAATGTTTTAAATGCCAACATGTTCATTTTAATAAGATGATTCTAACAAGTTCAAAATTGTCAAAATCTAATTACAGGATCCTGAGATCGTTAAAGATCAATATGATGTAGACAATCAACTAAGAAATAGATTGTACTATATGGGGTGCAGACAATAGAAACAGCCCATTTTTATATTTATCTTATTTTGAGATAATTGAGCTTAATCATTTGTTTTGATTTTCAAACTGATCCAGGATTAATCAAATTTCACGATTTTGATTGGCTAAAGGTAGCTAGTAACTATCGAATAATCTCGTGATATATTGGCTCTATAAAGTCTTGTATAATTTTTCTTTTACATTATCTTAGTTTTTTATTATGCAAATCAACTTTCATTTATAATTGAAAAATGTTAATCATGTCAAAATTTATACAAATTTAATAAAACTCAATTTTCAAAAAAATGTAAAAATGAGCTGTTTCTATTATCCGCATCCTATATGGTGTTTTTCATATTAAAAGAGCCCATTTTGCAATATAAACAATTTTGAGATAATTGAGTTTAATCATTTGTTTTGATTTTCAGACTGATCCAGGATTAAGCAAATTTCACGATTTT
>CAJVPZ010001602.1:0-14087 GCA_910592135.1 Racocetra fulgida | reverse complement strand
AAGTAATAATAATAAAATAAATAATAAGATACAATATCAGAATAATAACTAATAAAATAATAAACTGTTCTATAACAATATATAAAGTTAGAATTAATTAGTAAAATTTCAAGAATAATAAGATTTTATAGAATTTTATTAATAAAATTTTACAAAATTTTATAATTATCAAAATTTTACTAATTAATTCTAACTTCATATATTAACTATATTTCTTCAGCATCTAAAAATATATTAATTTAATAGAGTTGTTTTTATTATACTTGAAATTTGGAATAAAGATGCTTAATATTAGATTTTTTGATTAAAAATCTAAAATTAAGCATCTTATTTTCAAATTTTAAGTAGAATAAAAATAATTTTACTAGTTTAATATATTTTTAGATGTTAAACAAATTTAGTTAATACATAAAGTTAAAATTAGTTAGTAAATTTTGAGAATCATGGTTTTGTAAAATTTTATTAATAAAATTTTACAAAATCTTATAATTTTTCAAAATTTATTAATTAATTCTAACTTTATGCATTAACTAAATTTATTTAATTCCTAAAAATATATTAAATTGATATATTTAATTTTAGATTTTAATCAAAAAATTCAAAAATTAAATATTTTTGCTCTAAATTTCAAGTAAAATAATAGTATTTTAAGTTAGAATTAATTAGTAAAATTTTGAAAATAATAAGATTTTATAAGATTTTATTAATAAAATTCTATAAATCTTATTATTCTTAAAAATTTACTAATTAATTTTAACTTCATACACTAACTAAATTTGTTTATTATCTAAAAATATATTAAACCAACAAAGTTATTTTTATTTTACTTAAAATTTAGAAATAAGATGTTTAATTTTAGTTTTTAATCAAAATATCTAAAATTAAGCATCTTTATTCTAAATTTCAGGTAAAATAGAAATAACTTGGCTAGTTTAATATATTTTTAGATGCTAAATAAATTTAATTAGTATATGAAGTTAGAATTAATTAAGAATTATAAAGTTTTGTAAAATTTTATTAATAAAATTCTATAAAATCTTATGATTCTCAAAAATTTATTAATTAATTTTAATTTTATATACTAAGTAAATTTTTTTTTTGGTTTTAAGATAATCTCTTAATTGCTGTCCTTTTATTCGATTACTGTTAACTTTTATAGTATGGTATATACTATACTATATACATACTTGAAGAGTCCAACTAGCTATATGTGCAACTTTTAATTGTCTATTTAAGTAAACACCTGAAGGTTCTATACTAGCTGCTATATCTATAATCTTACTGAGTTACCTATTTAAACTCTCTGCACCTATATACATTAATCCTCTAACCAATCGACTAAATAAATTTGTTTAGCATTAAAAAATACATATAAATATATTTAAACTCAGACCAGTTTGCAGACTTTAGATCAGACTTGAACTGAACTCACAATTGAGTCTAAGTTTGGTCTGAAGTTTGAAATTTATAAAATTTAGAGTCTAAGTTTGGTCTAATCCTAAACCAAATTTAAACTGAACCAAATTCAGGCTAGATCTAAACATACTAGATTTAGCTAATATTGTTGCATATTATAAATTATATTCTTGATAAATACAAAAGATAAAGATAACAAAAAGGCAATTCTAAATACATTAAAAAATATAACTTTGTTCATTCACTTTGGTAATTTTAAAAATAAAATAAGTGCATATCTTAAAAGAATAGATAATTTTATTGTATATAGTAATTCCTGTATCCTATTATCTTTTCTACTTTTAAATAAAAATAAAAAAACTTTTTTAATAAATACTGTATGAATATATAAAGTATTTTGAGGTTTGAATACAATTCTAAAATTAAAAATAATTTTTAATTCCTTTTATCTTGAAAAATTTAAATTTATTTATATTTTTTTGGCTGCTTTTGATATTATTAATGATTATATTGCTAATATAATAAAAAAGTCTTTTATTAAAACTTTTAAATTTTTTTGTTATGACTATTTTTTGACTTATATAATGTTTCAATATCTCCTTTAAATTTTAGTCACAAATTTTTAAATTTTTTTGCTATTTACACAAACATCAACAAAATTTTTAAGCAGATATATATTGATATATAGCAGTTAATTAATGTGAGAGATGATGCTGGGAATCAGATGATGCTAAAAATTTGAATTATTTTAATCTAAAATTTTAAAAATTTTTCAGGACATTTTTTTTAGCTTTTTTTTTAGAATTAAGTTAGAATTTAGAGTTAAAGTTTATAATGAAAGAGTATATGTGAGTTTTAAAAGTGTTTATATTTGTAAATTGAAACCTCAGATTCCCAGTATCTTCTGATTCCTAGCATCATCCCTGACAAAAAATTAATATATATTGATTAAAATTATTGAAATATATTGATTAACTGCTATATATTAATATATATCACTAATGATAAATAATGATTATTGATAAGGGAATAGTGACTTAGTGAAGTGGTCAAGTTGTCACACCCCAAGCGGCAGGACAAGAGTTCGAATCCCACTGGTGACGAAATTCGAATTTTACAGAATGTGTTATAGCAGACTGTGTGTAAACTGATAAATCATCAGATTTGTAAACTTGGTTGTACTAGGGGTAATTAGGAAGCTGTGAAACTGTAGTATGACGTATGAGTTATACGAAACCTGAGTAAAACGGCTGTGTAAATCTAGGCATTGGGCATACAGAAGCCTGCTTGGCAAGCCCCAAGCAGAGAGGTAGCACAGATCTTCGACGATACTATGTAAAAGGCTATCTAAGGGATCCTAACACCGATTTCAGTAGTCTGGACAAGGACCGGTGTTTGGCAAAACGCTATACCAACCAGGCTACCGAATAAGTAACCGGAAGAAAAGGACTTAATCGTGGGGACCAGAGGCAGGTCACAGCCTCTCCAGGCTATTTGAATTGAGAGTTTAGATTACTGATGAAACTTAGATACCGGTGATAGTCTGTAAAGTGTGTGCTGAGGTTTGGGTAAACTCTGCAAGAGCAGAAGTAAGTAACAGTAGCAGCTTCAGCTTGCAAGTACTTGTCCTCGGACTTGGTATAAGTTACCAAAGTTTAGGTTAGCCAGATTGTGGGTATGAAAAGCTCTAGCTAACGACATCTCAAGGATAAATTAGTTTTAAGGGTATTGGGAAAGCATCTGGGACTTCTTATAACAAGTAATTGTGGCAGAGATGTACTGGTAATACAAGCTAGGTCTGCATGTAAATATACTGGGGTTTCATAAGTGAACCCCTTACCTATAAACTTGAATAAAAACTGTAGTCCCAAAGAGGCTAGTTATAAAAAAAAAAAAAAAAAAAAAAAAAAAAAAAAAAAAAAATAATGATTATTGATATATAATGATTAATAATGATTATAATTACTATTGATTAAGAATATGATGACTTAGTGAAGTAGTTAAATTGTTATCTTCAAGCAGCATATCTAGGGTTTGAATCATATTGTAAGCAAATTTTCAAATTTCTATCTATATTATAGCTAGTGATTGGACCCATTCTACCCGGGTAACCTGTCGGGCTGATCTGAGTAGACTGACAGGTATTCACAGCCAATTGCTAATATTTGTTTACATTGGGTAAAATAGGATGTATTAATCCTATTTTATCTGATATAAACAAACCATCAGCGATTGGCTGGGAATACCTATCAGTCTACCCGGATCAGCCCGATGGGTCACTCAGATAGAATGGATCCAATTACTAATTATAGCTATAATCTTCTATGTTTAGGCTGTGTTATACATAGTACCGTATTTTCGCGAAATAACAGGCATGGGCGTTATTTCGAATAATGGTCTGAATTAAGCCTAATTTAGGCCGAAATTCATAATTTCACACCTGCACGTTATTTCGCGAAAATACGGTACTTATTAAAGTTAAAGCTTAGTCCTGTAACTCAATATTTACTAATTTAGCTAAATTAGAAAAGCCTATAGAATATTTATATAATATACAAGTTACATGAAAGCATGCAAGCCAGCAAAGAGCGATGCAAACCCAAGATAAGTCCTTATAGTCAAATAATTTCTGAGAACTTCGCCAAAATCGATATCTGTTTGGCAAAATCCAAGTGAAAAAGTAGTACAGTTTTAAGTATTTGAATGAACTCCATAAGAGCAGAGTGATTTGAAAACAATATAATCTGCTTATAAAAGTATAAAATTTATTTGATAAAGAATCTTCCTATGGCTGATCAATGGCTGCCAGGTTTGCTAATAAAGAGGTTTACTCTTTTGGTTATTATATAGTCTGAAGAAAACTAGATCAGCTATTAGATAATAGACAAAAACAGAAAGCATTAGTCTGGATATCCTCTTCCCTTCCTATAATTAGTTGTACTTTAAATTAGTTTCTTAATAGAAAATTAAGATGTGATTTGTTATGTAAAAATAGTTATATAATATATATAAAATAGTTAGAATAGTATTATCTTGATACAAAAATTGTAATTATCATCATATATATAGCAAATTTAAAAAAAAAATAATAATCATTATCAATTAATGTTACAGATTAAAACAAAATCTAATCAAAACGAAATTTTTCTGTTTATTAAAAAAAATTTAAAATTTTTTAGAGAACATTTTTTGGGGTTCTTTTTAGCATTAGGGGTAAGGTTTAGAGTTAAGTTTAATAATAAATAAATATATAGGATATAGATTTTATAGGCTTTAAGGATGAGCATGAGAGGTCTCCAGTTTCATTTTGATCAAATTTTATTTTAATTTGTGACAATTAATACTAATTTTATAAAATTTGACAAAGTGTGGCAACTTAATATAGTTGGTAAGTTGTTGCATCTTCAAATAGCAGGACAAGAGTTTAAATCCCATCGATGACGAAATTTGAATTTATGAAAATATATTTGGAAGACTGTATTCTATTTGGGTTAGCACTTGTAACAGAGTCATATTAGTACTGTTGTACTGGAAGGCAGTGAAAATACTATGTAATACATGAGTTGCATAACAGTGAAGCTGCCAGGTAAAACTAGCAGATTAGGATACAAAAGCCTGCTTGGCAAGACCCAAACAGAGAAGTAGCACAGATCTTTGATGATATTATCTAATAATTCAAAAAAAAGAAACCAAATAGCAGAAAAAGGGAAAACTGAATGGAGCCAAAGTGTTTAGCAAAGCACTCTACTAACCAGGCCATCAGACAAGTAATCAAAAGAAAAAAATTTAATTGTAAATACTAGGGTAGGTTTAGCCCTTCTGAACTATCTGAATTAGAAGTTTGGAAAACCAGAAGTAGAGTTTAGTTTAGAAAACTAGAAGTATAGGTTGTTAAGATTATATCAGAGTTTGAGTGAACTTTGCAAGGGCATAGAGTAGATAAAAGTACTAGCCTCAGCTTGCAAGTATTTGTTCTCAAACTTGGTGTAAGTTATTGAAAACCTAGATGATTACATGTGTGGAATATGAATTGCTCTAGTAGGTTTATTATAAGGTCAAAGAACCTTCTATATGGAAGTGTGTATTCGCTTTAAAGACTTAGCAGGCCTTAGTAGCAGGTTCTTCTTTAAGCAAGATATCTGATGCTATAAAGTTGATCAGAGAGTTTAATTAAGTAATAGTGTGTTGCAGGTATAGCATTTAGTATAGAATCTAGTAATAGATAAACTATTTAAATTAATGCTCAAAAGGTGCAGATATGGCTAAAATGTACTCTCATTAATATAACAGGATCAGGTGCGGTTTGTGTGACTATATTAGTATCGATCTAAAAGTTTAATAAACCATGCCAAACCTATAAGTAATTACCTTAATATTTAAAAAAAAATTAAAATTTAACAAATTTTTTCAAAATTTAATATTAATTTTTTTGACAACTACTAATTCAAATCGAATCAAATTTTTATCATATAGGTTATATATTCAACTATAATATAGTTAAATTTTAGTTAATTTAAAGGTAGAGTATTTGTTTACATAATTTTTTATACAATACGCAAATAAATATACATGTACAACCAAATATACAATTATAATTAGTTAATTTTGCAGATCATTAAATTTTAATTGGTTTATTTTTATGCTATATACAAACAAATAGTAAACAAATACCCTATTCTTAAATTAGCAGTTCTTGAGAAATTATTTGTTAATGGTAGTTAATTTTTTAAAAAAAGTTAACTAATATTAACAAATGATTTCTTAAGAATTATTTATTTAAATTGGCTAAAATTTAACTATATTATAGTTAAATAGATAATCTATATATAATAAAATTTTAAGCTGATTTAAATTAGTAGTTATTAAGAAATTTAATATTAAAGTTTAAAGAAATTTAATAAATTTTTATTATATATTATTAGTAATTATTAGCAATAATATCCAACAGGAGGTTGCATATTGATTGTAATCTAGGGAATTACTATCAATATATAGCACCTTTTAAATTTTGCTGATGAAGCTTAGCTTTAATTTTTGATAATAACAAAGATTTTTTGTTATTCTCTCAGCATCTAACTCTGTTTTGTCTGGTTTTACTGAAATTATTAGCACAAGAAGCTATAATATTATTTGAGTTTTGGCTATAGTTTTTTCATTTCTTTAAACAATATACTATCTTGTTATTGTATTATCTTATAAAAAAATATTATAATAAAGCATTATAAAAATTAGTGCTATCAAAAAAAATATGATATTAGGATTTTGCTTATTTGATTTTTTAAAAATATGTTTACAAAATTACATATTTAAAATCTGAAATATAGTTTTCTCTTGATAATACTTAAAAAATAATTGCAATAATTGCATTAATAAATAAGTAATACTTATATCTACTTTATAAGTTCTGCAGCTTACAAGAGATTTTTTAACTATTTATTAAAAATGTCACAAGAAATACAGTAAACATTACTTATTTTGTTTTTAATAATTTTAATATTTGATATTTAACAAAATTCTTTAAATATGAACTACTTGTATTTATTTAACCATTTCAAGAACTTTTATAGCTTTCTTTTTATTATCACATAAACTATCTATTTACCTTAAATTTTTTTTTTTTAAAAGATTAGTTTTATTTTTTTTTTCAAATATTTCAGAGTAATTGTTTCTTATATTCCATAGCAAGTATATTTTTTAATCTATATTATCTTAGAAATAGAACTACTATATCTTCTTAGTGCTTATTAAGTAGGTCACAATATATATATATTGCGACCTACTTACGTTAGATTGTTACCTACTTATGGATATACTGTAACCTACTCATTTTATTGCTATCCATTTTGACCCTTAATAAGCCTAATATTTGTTTCCTTTTAATGGTTTAGGTGGTATATAGATCACATTTGTATCGTCATTTCAGAACCACTGAGACATGCACCAATATGATGTGCGATTTTCTATTTGACCAGCAGTTCGTCCATTTATAGCTACTAAGTTAGCCTGCTCTGTATTTGTATCCTGGCTTTGTATAATGCACTCGAATATCATTGGAGAATGAGGCATGTAATGCTGAATCGTTAGCAGTTGTTAGCTTTGCATAGTTCATTCGAATATCACTCAATAATAAGGCACATAGTATCGAATTGCTAGCAATTATTTGGTAGATATCCAAAGCATAATTTTATATTATATATATCTGTAATAATTTTACTTTGACATGCTACCGATCTAAGATAAGGCACTACGTGCTAAATATTATCCCACTTGGTAGACACCCAAAGCATAATTTTTATAATATATATCTTTCTATAATAATTTACTTTGGGTGACTACTATCAGTACACTATATTTTGCAATCCTGGAAATCTTTCTTGCATAGTTAATATCTTTATACTAGTAGACATCCAAAGCATAATTTTATTTTATATATATTTGATAGACATCCAAAGCATAATTTTATCTTGACATACTACTGAATACCAGTTATGTTTCACAATTTTTGAATCATTTCTCATGTAGTTGATATCTTTATACTGGTAGACATCCAAAGCATAATTTTATTATATATATATCTGGTAGACATCCAAAGTATAATTTTACCTTGATCAAAAATGCGCAACACAAAAATGGTTATTGAATATGTATCTTATATATTAGAAGTACTTACCTGAAATTTATCTTAATCAAAATCATACGACACAAAAATCCCCTTTATATAATCTAGGTATTGAAGTATTAATTTTTATTTGAATTTTTTTACATACTTATTTGTAAAAGGTGACAAAAATTCCCTTTACCCAAATGTAGCAATCTCTCGTCTCTAGAAATTACTATTTAGCTAGGTTATATATATTCGATAAGAGCCAAAGATCGATCTTTCAGCTCTTTTTTATATGAAGTGGTAGGAACTTTTATTTTAGCTTCAAAATTTCGCTTGTATTCCAGGAAAGTGATCTCACTCATACTCTCGCGCTCTTTTTTCCAATAGTTATGATTATCCCGCATTTCAAATAGAATATCGCCTTTCCATTTTTCCAATCTTTCTTGAGATATATTAAATTTTTCTTGCAAATGGCAAATAAGAATATCCACATCAGATTTGTTTTTGATAAGATATTCTGAAGATAAAGAAATCAAAGATTCGGGTATCTTAATCTTAGCTTCAGTAATACTCGAAAATTGCTTAGAATCATTTGATTGATTTTTAATTGATACTGAAAAAGACAATTGCAATAAATTTGTCTCAGATTTTTCGACTATGTTATTGCAAGAACTCTTTTCACAAACCTTATTACTGGATTTTGAAATGGTGATATCACTAGTAATGAATATAGAATCGAAAAGTGCTTGAGTTTCATCAATTGATTCGGGTTTATATGGTGGAAGAACTGAAACTGTAGAGTGATAATTAGAAACATTCAACTTTATAGCCATTATTTCTTCTTGAGGTTTAAAACCAGCTCCATTATCTGGTACACGATGAATCCAATATGTTTTTTTCCGTACTTGATGCCCCTTGGAACCTACACGAGTTTCTCCACTCTTAACTATATAACCACACCAATTACTCAGTATTGCATTAATAAATTTTATTGTAGCATTGAGATCTGGCATTCCTTTAGCCCTGGTCTTAAAACCAAAGAGCAATAATGCATCTTCTCGAATTTTAACGATTTTTTCTCAGAATTGCTCGAAAGTCTTAGCCACATCATCACCAGAAAGAATATTTGTGTCATCTATATCTTTAAAACCTATTGATTGGACAAGAATATGTACCGCTTCCCATTGTTTTGCTGAATAAAATTTATGCAAATCAACTGAGGACGGATCCATAGATTCATGTGAATCTTCCCACTGCATTTCTTCTTTGATTTTTAGATTTTCTATAGAATTTGTTGCATTAGAACCTTGTCTTCTGAAATATGCCAGTCTTCTAAAATATTGTAAAGGTTCAGGATTATTATATCTTTTCACGAAATCTATGTTACAAAGCTTAACCCAATCATCATTATTCATACCCCAATTTCGAATGTCATCTTTACCTCCAATATCACCCGAAGCATATGTTCTCCATAAATAATATCGTTGCAAAATCATATTATCAGCAAATAAACGTGTAGGAATCTGCTTAAGTAATTCAGCTTCATTGGGACCAATATCTGGAGAATTGGCTATTAATTCTGCATCAGCCACTTCGATTTTTTTTGCAATTCCTTTAATATTATTAGATATATTTACACGATCAGCCTTAGAAAAGTTGGAATTTTCTACTGAAATTAGTTCAAGAGATGCTCTAGTACTAGCGATAAGACTGCAAAGAATTTTGGAAAAATATTTGGCTGATAAGCGTCTCTGATATTCGACCTCAATATAAGTTTCTACTGCTGGTGACGAGTCAAGAGTATAACAATCAGCAATTTTGTCCCATTCACGATGACCTTTTATAGAAGTTGGCGAGTCTCCAGATCTTAAGGCAGAAAGTTCAGCACGAATGAGATCGCGATTCGATTCTTTAAAAATACTAGGCTTTTTACTATTATAGAGAGAAATAATACGATATGGCAATCGCGAACTCGATAAAGCATTTGTGCAAAAGCTTCAACGTGCACTCCTGTATTGATATTACTAATTGCTATAATTGCATTGAAATGATTAGGAATTTCAAAAGAGATGCCAGCTTCCACGGTGCTTGTATATATTACGCAATCAAGGCCACTCCAGGTAGCATTAATATCAGCAAAGTCCTCTTGGCGTTGTTTTCCATCCATTTGACCAAAATAAACACGAGACAAAACAAATAAACCATCGGGTTTTTGCAACTTAGATATTTGATCAGCTAAAGCCCGAGCCTTTTTGCAAGAGGTCACTGAAAAGGCTACGCGCTTACCTTCTTGAAGCATCTTAAGGCCTCTACATATAGCCTTTGATCCTTTGTCTGGGTCATAAAGAATATTTACAGACTTACCTTTATGTGGCTGATGCTTATTATCAAAAACTCATATATCTTCACCTCGATATTGCCTTAAGAAGTTTAAAGTTGATTCATTTCCAAAAGCATCTATGGCTAGAACATGAACAGCTGACTTCAACAAATCTCGCATAGCATTTTTAGATTCTCGGGCATAAACTCCACTATTCATTTGACACATAATGGCATTTACTTTATCTAAAATAACTATATAAGAACGACCTCCAAAAAAGAAAAGACGGTGTATACTTTCAGCCTGAACAATAATAACATCCCAATCACATATAGCTAAATCTCCTTTGACTTCTTAATAATTGCATACACACAATCCCGCATTTTGTAGTATATCAACTTTGGCTTTAGTTTCATTACTGAGTATCTTGCGATATGAAACCCAAACAAAACATGGTAGTTTGCCCCCCTCTTTGGCCGAGGAATTGAAAATAATTCCTAGAGCCTTTGTTTTCCCTGTCATTACAGGTGATCGAATTAAGGTTGTAGTGGGATCCACACTCAAGAAATCCGGATAAGCCTCTGGGGCATCTTCCATCTCTTTAACATTAATATTTTTTTCAGATAAATCTACAAGTGAACGTGGGTGCTTTACAATATTAACTATTCTTTCATTTAATCCTATTTAGGTCTTGGTAGATTATTAGTTACTTCGCCAAATACCAATCCCTTGTGGTCTGGCTTATATTGATTTTGCCAAAAACATTTGAGTATAAAACGCCCGTCTTTTAGAAGAAATCCATATAATTGATTTTTTTCATGTTTAACCTCACATATAGGGCATTTATTAGACAATTGTACTTGGAAGTTAATTAACTCTTTTCTATTTTTCTCGATCTCAAGCCAACTATATTTTGCAATAACCAAATTAGCACCTTTGATAAGGGCATCTTTATCCTCGATAGGTTAAAATTTCTCTGCTGACTTCTCAGAGGAAAAAGTCCGTGGCCAGATTACAGAATAATACGATTTTGGTTGAACCAAATAATTCTCTAGCTCGTGAAATCTATTTTTGACTGAAGATATCGTGGGTCTTTTAACTCTGCCTCCTTTTGCTGATCTGAGAAATCGAAGGTTAAAGCGCGATTTGTAGAGTCTAACATCAATAAATTTAGAATATGGCTCCCCAACGATATTAGCAACTTTCTCTACAAACCCTTTAAGATCTCTATAGTCAATGAATCGACCATGAGAATAAATAATATGCCAGCTACATTTATTTGCATCTGATGAACTTGCCAAGGCAAAACTATTTAATGATGCCATACAACCAAATGCAGAATATAATGTATCTGCACAAGTAACTAAAATTCGAGATACCAAATCTTGACGAGTAATTTTTTCATCATCTAAAGAAGGGAGTTTAAGATTAGTAGGATCAGGCTTCTGCCTTGCATCAATATCAATTATTAAGCGAAGTGGCTGATTTCCATCAATACATTCATGTGTATCAGGTATTCCATAAATTTCGGAAGGATGATCAATTACTGTAAAGCCTTTTTCTGCTACCCAGACTATATATCGAGAATAAATCTCTTCGGGTTGGTATGCCTCTAAAAGTGCTGTATCATTTTTATCATTGGATCCAAGCAAATATTTATAATACATATGTTCTCCATGACCAGGTTTATAATCAAAATCTGTTAAACCTATAAAAAGCCTTTTTGCTTCATTATATTCGGTCGACTTTTGATTTAGACACTGTTGTTGTAATGATTCACATAGTTTTTTTGATTCGCTAGATAAACTCATTTTATTGATTTATATATATGCATTGTTTGTATATGTAGTTTATAGTTATAAACTAAAAAGATTTATACTTAACCCAGAAATAAAAGTATTATGCTTAATTCGAAAAACTTTAAAATGAAATTAATTATTCTATACAATTATTATTGCAATAAATATGGAACGTTATCGTTGTCCTTATATTCTCAGGACTGGCAAAGTCTGTGGTCGAGATTGTAATCAACCAGAAGGATGTAAACTTCATCGAAGTTCTCCTACATGGATTCCTTGTAAAGAATATGGCTGTAATAAGCTAACTTATTCTAAATATGGTGCATGCCGGAATCATGCGAATAAGTATCGAAAAAGAGAATATTATCATCAAAAAAAACAGGCCGAATTACATGCAAAAATTGTTATGCTTGAGAATCATATACCTGACTTACCTGATTCTATACACGAAGTATAATCATATACCTCGACATCCTGGTTACTCTATAGGTATACATAAACTCTTTTTTTCTAGATATAAGAGGAAAAAGCGTAATTAATTTCGAATTGAAAAAAATAAGTAGGTTAATGTATAATCACAATCTACTTATCGATATATTATTTACATACCTATCATAGCAACTGTTCAAAAAACTAGAAAACCCAAAACTAATAACTTTACCTCCATTTTGGATTAGATCCTAAAAAAATATAACCTATCAGCTGAATCAAACCCGCTTCAATTACGTGCTCATGCCGATGAGCTTGGTATTATGCTACCGAATTGGAAGGCTCGTAAATATGTGAAAGAGGCTCTCCGTCGGCGCTTATTCAAAGAAAATCAAATAGGAGCTCTGGTTCCAAACAACAAAAAGAAAAGACTTACTATCAAGGAAAGAGCTCAATATTGTGCAAAAACTAAAGATGTGTAGGATATTTGGTTACATGCTTTAGACTTAGCTGTGCCAAAAAATAATACAGATGAAGCAATTGTGGCAGCCAGTTCTCGTGTTTCACAATTTCGTAAAGAGTTAGCAGAAGCTGGGGTTGGTTCCGAACAAATTTATATATATGCCAAATTACCAAAAGTTACTCAAGCTTCTAACGAAATTCAAAAGAGGCAACTCAAACAGCGATTACCTAATCCACCTAAAACTCCCAAACACTTTTCCTTAGAGGAAGGACTTAGAAGAATTCAAAATATCAATACTACTAAAATCCCTACTATGCAAGATCTTGCAGATGTAATTATGATGTTGAGTATGAGACCCACCGAAGTTGCCACTCTTTGTATTATCCATTATGAACCCGGTGAATCGAATCCTCCTGAATGGTACAAGCCTGGTTATTCTTGGTATTGTATCGGGTATATTAAAAATAAAGGAGAAGCAAAAAATAATCCCGAACCTCGGCAATTTCTATCCATGGAAAAGAATCCAGAACGTGTAAAAGAATTGCTTACCTGGATCCAAGATGCAATAGCAATTAGAAAGTTACGCAATCCTGTCTATAGTATTAATGGAAAACGCAGTACAGAAGTATTTAGTAAATTTTTAAAATCATATGGTATTACAGCCAAAAGATTAAGAAAAATTGGAGATAAATATGCTTCTAGAGTTCATGGTGGTCAAAATCCAACTTCGCAACATCTCGAATTCCTTAGCAGAGTTGCAATAAGGCATAATATGGATTGTCATAATTCTGAAATGTATTATGCCGAGGGTGATACTTCCGATTCTGACCTTGATGCAGATCCAAAACCTGAACCCGAAGCCCTAGCTCCCACACCCAAGGCAATTAATGAGAATACTTCTAAAATTGAGGATATCTATGACCTATATGGGAGTATTTAGATTAGTTCATAACTTATTTATTCATTCACTATAACCCAGCTTTACCGCTTTGGACCTGCTTTACAATAATTAGACTTATTAGATATTTTTTAAGTAAAGTTATATATGCAAACCAA
>CAJVPZ010001601.1:0-14088 GCA_910592135.1 Racocetra fulgida | reverse complement strand
AAGTACTCTAAAACATATAAATAAGTTACCCGGGCAATTGATTTGCATTAGCCAATCAGACGAATTTCTGCCTATGATTGCGAGAGGGAAATTTCTTAAGGTCGAAATCGGAGTGGTTCGGTCGATCTAGCCAAATTGATTGGAATCTGCCAAAACTGCTATAACCCAGATATAGCAGATCTGCCAGATAGTTGAAATAGTGGATATGGTCGTAACGGCAGAAAAGTTCGTAGTAAAACAGTACAATGTAAAAAAGTATTTAATCACAATCATTTCGATGTAAATAAAGGATAACACATCTTTGGAATTCAACATGAATGAATAGTGATAGTATCCCCTTGAGTCTTCTTTTGTTGTAACGTTGTTATCGTATTTCGTATTGTATTGTCCCCGTGATCACCGAAGTATCGTGAAACACCCTAGGGTGTAGAAGAAGAATTATATTGGAATTAGTAGAGTTTGTATTAGGTTTTTGTGTAATAGCGACCCTTGTTAGCTTAGTTTTTGTTGTTGTACAATTTTTCACTGTCACAACGTACATACGACACAACATTCTTAAATTAGAAAAAGATAATTACATCGGATGCAAAGATGATACGTTACACGACTATAAATAGCAAGGGTGGGTCAAGCCAGGTTATAGAGGGATAAAAAATTAGAGTTAAATACTAAATATACATGTATATCAATTATCACATCTGAAGAACCTGAAATCGTTAAAATTCGCAATGGAATTCTTTTTATTATATAAAGTATATTAAATCAGTTAAGTAGTTCTTTCCTTTTTTTAAAAAAAGAGAGCAATAAATAGATTTGAATCATCTTTATGGATATATTTGCTAAAAAATTTATTACAAATTGATTGCAAAGCAGCATAAAATTTATAAATGACAAATCAATTAATAATCAATGTATTGAAAAATGACACAGAACATACGTTCCTGGTATAAATTAATTATACACTATAATGCTAATGCAGTAATGATCTAGCCACATCAAATATTCTAATAAAACTTATTATATTTAAAACTGAAAAGCCTTTTATCTCAAGCTTAATTTGAAATTTAGCATTAAGTAGGTTTGCATGATTTTTGTATTTGTTTCCATTATAATTTTACACGATATTTATTTATTTTTAAAATTACTCAAAATGGAAGACAATATTCAATGAATTTATATAAACTTAGATGGGTAATGTTTAGAATATTTCATAATTTAGTACAGTCGTTTTGGTAATTGTAAAGTTTTTAAATTTAATATTTAATGCTTCCAATAAACATTTAAGTATGAAACAATCCTGTGATTCTTGTTTGATTTCTGTAAATGTGTCCACTAAGATTTTCCAATGCCATCCAATCGATGTTCAAACAACTGAAGACCGGTAATTAGAATACTATAATTTAAATGAAATCCTAGATTACCGTAATTTCAAGCGGTTTTAATGGGAGAAGAATTAGAGGCGCATCTTATATAGCGAAATCATTAAAATCCTCATAAATTTCATTGTGACCAAGATCTTTACATAACACAATTGATCGTGCAATAATGTTGTGACATGTACTGTAAGGGGAATGATATTGAACGTTTTATTTTGTTACCGATGGTCTTCATGTGAAAAATTGTTAAAAATATATATCTATTTAATATTATGTATGAAAATTATACCATACTATCGCAAAAATCCTATTTATCCTAAGGATTGTCAGTATTAAAATGATTGAACGCTTCTGTTAGCAAAAAATATGAACATAGAAGGCAAATTACTAGTCAATAGGGTAATTTTTCATCGAAGAAATTTCATCTTACTGATGTCGATTACTCTCACACTATAATTAATCTTTAAATCGATAAGTCTTTGATCATAGTCGCTAAATTGAATAATAATAAGTCGTTATATAAAATATCTTGAAACGATATGATATCACCTTTAAAACAGGTTCCAAAACTCTACCCAACTAAATAAATTTCATGATAAAGCTTTGATTTTTGTTTATTATTTTATTAATTTTATTTTATAATTATTATGTTTTTTATTTTGAAAACAACAATTAGAACGACTCTTTTGGATTGCTTCTTTAAAAAAATACATTTTTCTTCAATAAATTTGCAATGTACGTACGTACGTACGTACAGTATCCTCGGAAAGTTTATCACGGTTACAAAAAAATTTTATTTGTTTTTTTTTCTTTAATGTGATATATTGATACGTATGATTAATAATGTAATTAGCTACGTACGTACGTACATGACCTCTGATTGATATCGATATATCCTTTTTTTGGTTACACTATCCATTTCGTCTTACTAAAAAGTAAGTCCGATTAAATAAAATATGAGAGAATTCTTTCACAAATACTGTATTATCTATCACTACCTTCATATTTTAATCTTCAAAGATGAGTCAAAAAATTGAAAGTTCGTTAATCAAAACTAATATCACAAACAAAAATTCTCAAACTCTCGTCGATGATTGCCTCCATCTTATTTTTAGGCTACTTACAAGCAATAAAGATCTGTACTCTTGCATTTTGGTTAATAAGTCTTGGGCTGCTATTGCTGTACCAATCTTATGGGAAACTCCTTTTCGAAATGATCACAGTTTCGTTCCATCTCCTAAAGTTATTAAAGTCTATATGGAATTTTTATCTGATAATGAACAAGGAATTAAGCTTTCTCCATACAGGATTCCTTTTGACTATCCTTCATACCTCAAAGAACTCCCATTTGATCGCTTCTGCAATGCTATTGGTAATAATAATCTTCTTAGTTACATAGATCAAAATATTGTAATCAGGTTACTTAAGATGTTTGCTTCCCATGGTGCAACTTTACGAAGGTTTGAAATCTGTAGTACTCTGGCTAACCAGGAAATTCTAAATGTAGATTGGTTAGCACTTCCTAGTAATCCTGAACTCTCTCCAATGTTTGGCAATAGTTTAACTCATTTTACTTGTGGGTTTCAGTGGTCGACTAATAAAGGTCGATCTCTTTAATGCATTAGCCTTAAATTGTCATGATATTAAAAATCTTAAGGTTCAAGTTCTACATTTAGATGAAGGAATCGCATTGGCAAATCTCATTCGTGCTCAAAAACAATTAATTAAGTTTTCTTTATTAAACAGTAATTTTTTCGCATCAATCGTTGTTCAAGCACTAACAAGTCATACAAAATCTCTTGACTATTTATCATTTAAACATATGACTAATGGAAATGGATATTTCAATACACCTCCATTCTTCAATCGCTCAAGTTGCCAATTAAGCACAAATGCTATCGATGCCATTGTTCAATGCGTTAATGTTACAAAATTGACGTTTAAACAATGCGAAGGATTGAACTTTCCTAAATATGATCCTATTAGCACCGCTTTTCCAAATCTGACATCTTTAACTTACAGATTTGGTGGCTGTAAGGATTATGATTATTCAACTCCTTTAAAATTTTTATCTAGTCTTGTTAGAACGAGATGCAATACCCTTGAAATTATCGACTTTTATTGGAGTACTAAAGAAGTTCTCGATATATCTCAACTCATTCAAGCAATTACTCAATGCACGATTAATCTTAAATGCTTAAATATTCCTCTTTATACGGTAGAACAACTCTCTTTAATTTACCAATTCTGTAATAAATTGGAGAATCTCAAAATCAATTTATTCAAAACAATCAATCCAAATAAAGCATTAGAACTTTTTGCGAATGAATCACACGATAATCTTAAAGATATCTATATTTCACTTTACATATATAAGCATGATGTTGATTTTGATGAAACTCAATTAGATAAAATTTTTAGTGATATTTTTCTCAAAAATAAACAAATCAAAAGATTGTTTTAGATGAAATTTATATACCAAAAATTTCTAACAAAGCTTAAGATTCGTGGGTTTTATGACTAGTTTATTTATTAAGATATAATCCGATTTTATGAAGTTTATATTAATTTATTTATTCATATTCATGAACTAAAGTATATGGTTTACCTCAAGTGAATAATAAAGGGTAAAAACCTGTAACTGATCAGAATAAATCATTAAGTCCAGTTAAAATATTTCATCTGCAACACTCACGCATTCTTGTGTTGGATTATTACAATAGGCTACATAACAAATGTGGCGGATAAATAAAATCAAATGAGATAGTGCAAAATAGACAAGCCACCGAAAAATACAAACTTTTGGGGTGCATTTTTTTAGCATTTTTTTTAGAGTTAGGATTAAGGTTTAGGGTAAGTAGTTTTGGGGAAATAGAAACCCTTTCATTCATTTTAATCCGATTTCATTATAATCTGCGACAATTATTAAATGATTTTTATTTATAGTAATTTTTAATAGTAAAAAATATGCAAAATTATTTCTTCAGTAAACTTGTAATAATAATAACTTGGGTCATTGGATATTAGTGACCCAAGATATTATTAATTAATACCCTGACCTATCACATGATAAAATACGTCGTTAGCTCGTACGTAATTAAACTTTTATATAACAGAAATGATGTCAAATTAATTAATAATTTTCGTATGTAATTAAACTTTTATATAATGATGCCAAATTAATTAATAATTCAAATATCTTTCCTTTAAACATACCGATACTAAAAAAAAAAAAATGAAACATTCTTTTATAAAGATCACTGATTTTTATTCTACGTATGACGATTCATTCAAAGCTCGTAAAAAAAATTTGAAACCCCATCACAAGAAAGGCTGCAATATAAAAAACTAGAGGATGCAGATGTGGGCGGCTTCGCCACCCGGGTGAGGTTGTTATAGTATTATTTCTTAAAAGAAACAATATATAATAGTTAAATGAAATAATATTAGTAGATTTAGATACATTTAAAAAATTTTAATAAGATTTTATTGTATACAGGTAAATTGCAAATAAAAATATTTTTGAATTCGCGTTGTTAATAACTTGAAAAGAGAGCCCAATTCGTTCATAGTTTATAGTCCATGAATTTTGTTTGTGTTTTTGTTCGTTTTTATCATATCTACCCAATAATATTCGAGTAAAGCTGTCTTAATTCTTCGTTAAGTTGAAAAACGAAGGATATTCCATTAGGGGTAGCTGCGCGACGCAGTCGCGCTAGAACAAGGAACGTGGAATTTAAGCGTAGCAAATATATATAATGAACTGAGGTTTTTTGTTGAAGCAAAAATAATTAAAGTTAGCCATGCACAAATCTATCGATTCGGGAGTCTCATATCTGTGCTTTCAATACCATACGGCACAAGAATCTATCTCCCATATAACGCAAGAATCCAACACCACACGACACAAGAAACCAACCCCCACACAGCGCAAGAATTCAAGTCCGGTGAAGCCTAAAAGCCCAAAGAAAAAAAAGAAAGTTAGTAACAAAACTAACAAGACGAAAAAAAAAAAAAAACAAAGAAAATTAATACCTTACCTAAAAACGCCGCACACATGTTTCCCAGTGCTGATTCGTTCGGCAAGGCTTAAAAACTCCAAAGAAAAAAAAGAAGTTAGTAACAAGGCTAAAAAAAAAAAAAAATTTAAAATCAAAAATCCATTACCCGAAAATGCGCATACTGTAACCGTTGATGGGAGAGCTTAATAATATTTTGTGGATAAAGGGCTAATTTAACTCCAACGGTGTACGTGAGATAAAGATAAACTTAAAAAACGAAGGGTGTCCTTTTAACTGTCGAAGGTCTATTGAGACAATATGACACTGAAACGAAGGCTTTAATATTAAGAGGGATGACAATGAGGCGAAACAATTACAGATGATGCTGTTAGGGACATTTCAATAAGGATGATGAGGTAAAAGCGGATGATGATCAAATGGTAATGGTGATAACTTTAAGTCCACGTGGGTGATTAACAGGGTCGAATAACCAATCGTGAGTCTCGTTCTTTACCACAATTCTCGCAAGTCACTAAGGTGAATGGCAATATCTGATTCCACAATAGTTCCAAAATCCGAGTCTTAATAAGCCAAATCAAAGTTTCAAGTCAATTCAGTCCGTCGAATTGAGTCTCGAAAGGGTTTATTAAAGTTACAAGTTGAATTCAAAGACAACGCGCAAAGGAAGACTCAGATAAGTATATACTTTATTCAAGTGAAAACGAAGCAATTATTTAAGGATGGAATGGTATTCTTTATTAATTCTAAAATAGAACTAAAAGTTTACACGACTACGGTGATTACACTACCACTGGGACGCTTACACCCCACGGGGATGTTTACACACCCATTTCTTAGTTATTTTCTGTGATTATGCAAGTGCCACAGCAACAGGTTCAAATGCATCCTCAAACACCTTGAGTAACAGTCATGTGATTAAGCCACTAATCCCATCATTACCATTTTAGTATAAGTCATGAATTTTTCAAAATGCCCTAAATCTGATTTTTACTTGATTTAGTATACGTACGGCATTAAAATTATTATAACCTGCTTGGGTTGGTGGTTTTTTATTAGTTAATTTATTTCCTCATGGGTCATCCGCTTTTGAATATGATCATTATGATCATGCTATCCAATCAAATGCAAGATTTTGCGAACACGGCATTCTAGATGGCAGTTAACCACTACGCGCGCGACACTCAGTTACTCCAAACTGGAAACTGATGGATATGTTGTTATTTCCCATACAAGCATATACAAGCATTACGGCTTTACAGATAGGGATAGGAATCGGCTATATGATTTAGTCGACTAAATCGACTAAACATAGTAATTTATATGTATAAAATTTTTAGTCGACTAAATCGATTCCTATCTCTATTTACAGATTTACCGCTTACAGCCACCAACTGTTTGTTTTTTTGTACTGGTGGAAGTTCGTCAATTGAAAATCGGCGAGTGACTATGTAGAATAAACTAATCGGAACTTTTCATTGGTTAAAAAAAAAAAAAAAAGTCA
Organism: Racocetra fulgida; assembly: GCA_910592135.1. NCBI lineage: Eukaryota > Fungi > Glomeromycota > Glomeromycetes > Diversisporales > Gigasporaceae > Racocetra > Racocetra fulgida. The sequence goes on along the minus strand of CAJVPZ010001601.1, from coordinate 7,189 downwards.
AATCGAATGTTTTCGCTTATATGTCATGTACATCCTTATTCACATCATACATATTGTTGATCGATTTGGATGCAAGATCATAGAAGGCTTGGAAGATCGTCGATGGAAGAATTAGCAGGTGACACATAAAAATACAGATATAGATAAAGTTAACCATAAAGCACATCAAAAAGGATAGCATGTTACACCAGCACAGCAATTTTTGACATGTGAAATCATAGGTTTTATAACGTCCAATCAAATGCAAGATTTTGCGAATGCCATTTTAGATGGCAGGTAACCATACACTCCGTCTATTTCATGACTGCGTTCCTGGTATTTTGGGAATAGAGCCGACGATCATTCCATTCGTAATACAGTAATATCGGAGGTTTTAGTGGATGCAATAAAAAGTTAGTGTTTTTTATTAAAGTAAATAAATAATTTATATTACGGGTAAATAAATAATTTATATTACGGAAAATTGTCTCTATTGCTGTATTGTTGAATGACGCACTTTATATGTTGGGCTAATGCTCAAGTTTCGTAAATGCGCCGTAATGATTTACAACCCTTTTTGGTGTAATTGATTATCTAACTAAATTAGTATCGTGATTGTTAAATCCCTCGAAGGAGGCAGTGTGCATATTGACATGTGGCTAACACGATAGCGTGGTGCCTCTGATGTCATAAAGTAGGTTCCAGAATGTGTTCTCTTTCATATTAATCGAAATGTATAAAAGTGAAGCATTAATTATAATAAACGGCATTCATTGTGTGTCGCTCTCCCAACCAACCGTTACAGTATCTATCTTCTTTGCAGCTAATTTTCCGTTATCAAAAAAATTTTTCACTAAAACTATTCGAAAAAATCATTTTTTTACAAACAATGTCTTTACCAACCGAATGCATCATCGTAATTTTGAAAAATCTTCAAGGCCTACACGGGTGACCCGAGTGTCATCACGACCCTCCACTCGTTTTTAAACCCCGAAGAACAATCGCACTTAATCCCCTTCAACATTAAATTTCCGACCCCCCCACTACCACCATTGTTTGAATATAATACATTTATTCAAACAATTTCGCCGCATTTAAATACCGGAGTCATTAATTGGCTGGGTTTCTATAAAATTAATGACGATGATGGTATGATACAAACCACGTTCAGGTGCTCTCTAATTAAAATGCTATTACGAACAAGCGATAAATTAGAGCACCTCCAAGGGGCAAAAATTAATACGATAAATTTTCAATTAAATAACGGTTATAGAAAGCAATATACAACACATAGAAATAATACAAATAATTTAAAGTTTAAAACACATAGAAATAATACAAATAATTTGAAGTTTGAAACACAGAAATAATACAAATAATTTGAAGTTTGACATTCTAAAAAAATAACACTAATTTAGTTTATTTTTATTTAATTATTTGGCTTTAGTTTATTTGTTTAGTTTCTTCAATAAATTATGTACAGTTACAGTTTGGAACCGGATTCCATTTTTCGATTCGGAATTTATTTATTTAATAAAATATGCATTGGATTTTATTCGATAATATCCGATTGTTGAGAATAAATTTGATTTTTTGATCAGAGGTTGTAAGCCCGATAATGAATTGCTTATGAATCGTTTATCGTTATGAATTTTACTCATAAATTTGTACCTGATACTTATAAATTTTTGTACATATGTACCTAATTAATTATAAAATTTTATAAAATTTTATACATATCGATCGATATGTACCTGATTAAAATTTTTCGGTGCGTATGTTCCTGATTGTAACCTGATTACTTACAAATTTTTTATACGTATTTACCTGATTGTAACCTAATTGGCTGTAGCTGAGGGGAGTGAGGTGAAAGCCTTTCAAGTCTTACACTACGAAATTTTCGAAAATGTCTGGTTCCGGTTACACTGATCCAAATTTTAGGTTGTGTATCCTGAAATTGAACCTAAATCAGGTTCAACGTTTGGATACCGAATTCTTGGTTTAAAATATAGTAGCTTACTTTTAATAATAAAAAAAAGAATTGTTTATCAGTGAAAATAATAATTTATATTGTCATAAATATGTTATCGCATCGTACGTAAGCATATTAATACTGTAATAAAAAAAAAAACCATTGTCATATTCTCTTTTTAGTTTAGTCAAAATGGAAAAGCAAAAAAGAACTTACATACCCAAGCAAATAGCCATAAAAAATGAAATTTGAAGAAAACGAAAAAAGTTTAATGACTGAAGTACAGCTGAAAAGGTAAATCAGAAAATAGATAAGCTCGCCGCAAACGTTAGTTAACATCTCATATCGATAATATTAAAGCGAAAAAACAAATGAAGAAGGTAGCTTAAATAAAAATACTATATTTACATCAAATTTTGAATAAAATAATCAAGTCTACGATGTAAGAAATTATTTTAGAAAACAAATATCATCGCATGTCAATTTACTGATAATGATCGTGACCTCAAAAGTTTGAGATGCTATCGCAGGTCTTAAGCCTTGCTTAAAATTTTTTTTTTGGTTATTGGCTGGAACTGAGGGGAGCTCTCGTTTCACCCTGATCCAAATTTTAGGCTCAATGATCAGAATCGAATCAAATCCAAGTTAGGTTCAATGTTTGGATACCTGAATTTTGTGTTAAAATATAATGGCTAACTTTAATAGAATATATAACTAACTTTTAATAAAAGAATATATAGTTTGTCATACTCTAGGGATTTCCAGTTCCCGTCTCATTCTGCCAAAATTTTAGATTTAATCATCAGAACCGATTTAAATTCGGTTCAACATTTGGATACCTGAATCTTGAGTTAAAGTATCCTGAGCAGTTGGGTACGTATAAGCAGAATTTGTAGTAAGGTATAATCGGCCGCTTACGGGCTGATTATACTTTATCAAAATTCCGCTTATATTAACTACACATATATAACTAACTTTCATGTAATTATTTTATACGTTTTTTTTATATTTAAGATTAATCATCTAAATTAAATATATACATGTTCAATAAAAATAAAATATAAAAAAGTTATGTAAATGGGATACTTTTTGGCTGGACCTAAATTAGGCTTAATGTTTGAATATTGAAATTTTGATTTAAATATGATAGCTATTTTCACCGTATATTAACTAATGCCACCTTAATTATGTATGAAATTCTGATTAAAATAAATAATTATACGGATCATACCAAGTATAACAAATACAATATATTTTACTTGAAAAGAACTTGCTCTCGCATGTAATTTCTTTTAAGTTTTGCTTGGCAACTACAATTTATAAGTTTAGATACTGCAATAAATCTTAGAATAAAGAACTCACAACTGATATTATATTTGTAGATGTGCTAAGGATCTGCACATTTGCTAACGTTCTTTTTAATGATTTATTTTGTTTTTTAACAGAAAACAAATATTATGCCAAATATGTATTTATACAAGAATAATATAAAAAAATTTCATTTATTATAAATTTAGTATAGATGCAATCTTATAAGTAATATATAGCAATTTATAAAATTTAAAAACTGTACTATTTCAAATTTAATTCCAAGTATAATACCTAATAACTAGAGCTCCAGCCCACAAAACGTCGCCGTTTTTCTAGTTATTTATAAATTGTACATGATTATAATATCACCTAATTTTTAATAATCACTGTGTTTCAGCTGGAGATTTTCGCCCATATGATTTCTAACTTTAATATGTATATATAATACCGGATCAGTATAGTGCAGTTTAAAAATCGGCCTGCACCATACGGATCTGTTCACTTATGCCATAAAATCGCCGAATAATTTTTTCTCATGGATTTGTAATTTATAATTACTAAAACAGGTATAGGCATAACGATTTTCATATTATCGTTATCATTATGCAACCAAAATTACCATGTGAGATTGCAAGATTGACCAATTAAATTGGATAAAGGGTACATTTGCATGAACGACCAATATTTTATTATATTTTGATTGATAAACATACGTATAAAATATAAATATATAATATATTGTTTTATTTGATATTTATTTTTTAAGATACTTGATATGGCTTAAAATATAGAGTATGAAGTGTGTTTTAGATATAAAGTCAGAACTGGTGCTAGTTATTATAAGGATAAATTTTACTTTGTAAAAATAAAAGTTACATGTTTAAGGAATTTATTTACTAAGAACAGATGTATTAGAGTATTAGTCTTAAATTAGGATATAGAAATATTTGAGTCAAGTATTAAAATCTTTGTTTACTGCAGTTAAAATCAGGCAGAAGTTCATCTGATTGCTAATAAATTCCATTTAATTTTACATTATTTATACAGCTTAGAAGACTTATTTTTTTTTAAAAAGAACCAAAAACCAATTATAATAAAATAAAGAAAAGCAATATAGAAGGTTTCATTAGATCTGTAGGACTTTATAGCTAAAAATAATATCTAATCTTCATCTGTTTGAAAAAGTTTGTATAGTAATAACTTCTCAAAACCTGATAATTTTTAAACAGATAAAATTAGATTTTATTTTGACTATTGAGTCCTACAGCTCAATAAAACCTTCTATATAGCTTTTTTTTACTTTATTATAATTGGTTTTGTTTTTTTTTAAAAAAAAGTCTTCTAAGTTATATAAATAATATAAAATTAAATAGAATTTATTAGTAATTAGATGAACTTCTGCCTATGACAGTTAATGAGAAGTTAATGAGAAGATTGGGTTCTAAGTATTATTGAATATTTGTTTTATTAATAAATTAAAGTATAATTAGTTTGATAGCAATAGTATTTATATTAAATAATAATTAGTATCACATAACAAATTAACAACAATATAACACCAATGCAAAGAACATTATAGTAGTGCTAGTAGCAATAGAAGTAATATTAGTAATAGCAGTGCTAGTAGTGCTAATGCTTTTTTTAAATTTAGTAGTTCTAGTAAATTTGTAGTTTATAAAAATAGTAACAGAAATGAATGATCAAAAGGTATAAATAGACTTAGATATTTCTCTTGTAAATAACAGAACTCGAAGTTCTAACAACACCTTCCTAAAAAATAAAGAGTAATTATGTTTTCATATATGAACAACTCAAATACTTTATTAAATAAATTACTAAAGAGTAATTGTGTCTGTATATACAGATAACTTGATAAACTATAACCTTGTTATAGTGTCTTTATACACAAATAACTTGAGTATAATAAATAAACTTGTTTACATGACTATTTGTATCTCCATATACATTTAGCCATTTACCTTTTTCATAATTGCAGATCACACAATTCTCTTAAAAGTGTAACTTCAATAAAATTTTATTTACTTAAAATATAAATTGGTATAGTTATTAATTCTCTAATAAATATTCATTGCTAAAAGTAATCATTATACCAAACTTCTAAGAGGTAGTTTCAGATATAACAGTACTACAAGCTATAAAAGACAAAAACAACCTAACAAACTAAGTAATGCTAATAAATAAATCTGTTACACCAGTCAGATCCCTTTTAATACAAACAAATAATAGGCTTAGTGTTCAGGTCAAATCTAATCTAAGCTATAATAAATAGAATATTTATTAATATAAATATATTTAAAAACAACCAATCAAATTACACTTCTATATATACAAAAAACTGTATAATGCAGATGATTTGTTGATATAAATCTATTATTGGTAATGTCTCATATCACATTAATAATTACAAGCCTTGAATATAACTCTGAACCAAATTTTTTTGCTATGATTTTTACATTTCGACCTTTGATAATCACTGATTATCATTTAATCTACCCAGCAAAAAAAGTGCAAAAAAAACAAAAGATGTAAAAAATCAATAAACACTCATTCACAAATTAAAACAACCATTCAAAAATAATAAATATGATCAAAATTGCTGTATCTAATACTTAGCAATTAATACCTAGTTTCTTGTAACTACTGTAGTATCTACAAATGAATAAACAAATGAACAAACATACATGTAGTACTAATAAAGTTTATATAAAAAAGGAGGGAGTGGATTTTTCTTTTTATATAGTTGTTTTGATAATCATATATTCAAAATCAAATAGGTACAACACAAGTATGACCAAAAATATCAATGTACTACAAACTATAAAAGCTATAAAAGCAAAAACAAACCAACAAAATTGAGTAATTATTATATAATTAGAGTAGTCATGCGATATAGTCTTGCTCAAATCAGGTACATAATATAATTAGTAGATATATACCAGTAATTCAAGTTTAGTAAAAAAACTTTTCAATAATTATAAGAACATGAATAATTGCCTTATATATTTTATTTTAAGTACTATTTATGTTTAAATTTGCAATATACATATGAACTAAAACATGATTTTAGAGTTTATCTAAACTACAAATCGAAATTTGGGTTATTAATATACAATACTTTAATATTACTACATATATATATATAAGTGGAAACAGAATTTAAGTAGATTCAGAATTTATATATAAAACTCCACTTTGGAGTAGATTTTATCATATGTATATCCTAACTCTAATCCTAATTTAATTAGGAAATTTCAAACTCACTTAAATTCTATTTCCACTTACAACATATATAGGTTATGCATTACTTATTTGAATTTATTTGATAGCTACAGGAATTTGAGTAGTGATAAACAATTCGAGAATCTCATATATAAATTATTAGATGTGTAATAGTAGAAACTCATACAATATGAGTGACTATTTTAATAAGAATTCCATTAAATATTAAGTTGGGCTACTTATAAGCTCATATGTAGGATATATAGCAAATTACAGTGCAAGCTTTAAGACTAGTTATCAAATTTGTTTGGCATTAGAAATAAAGTGATGTAAGCAGAAAATAAATAGACATAGATCTTGAATAAAAATAAGACTAAAATTCCAAAGCATTATGTAGTGTCTCAGTATTAAAACAAAGCAACATGTATTATTTTTGTTAATTTATATTAATATGTGTTCAATAAATACTTAATAAAGAATATTTAGTAATTGAAGCATCAAGCAGAAGTTACTATAGTATTAGAAAATTTCGAAAAATGTTATTAATTTATAAATACCAACTCTTTCTGTAAATCCTTTACACAAACTTAAATAAAAATTCGTCCATCATAAAACTGCTAATATCTCAATAATTTATTAAGAAAACAGACCTTTGCATCTTAAGTAAAATTGCTCCTCTCATAATTT